>PYDT01002546.1:0-12988 GCA_004837865.1 Musa balbisiana | reverse complement strand
TTGAACCATAAAAAAATATGGATAGAAAATATTTGGATGATAGAATTCTTATTTTGCCGTAGAAACAATAGTGATATGAGAACAATAGTGATATTGAGAACAATAGTGATATTGAGAACAAAGTGATTTGGAGGACTGGGGACCGTATGTATTCGGTACCGAAATTTATAAAAATACTAAAGACCTAAGATCATCAAAAAAAAATTTTTGATTGGAGGGAAGGAATCGAATTATATACCATATCAAATCTAGAACCTTGGTTCTCCCAGAATTTGTGTTACCTTTTGATGCATATAAGATTAAACCGTGGATGCATTTACAATCAATTATCTTTCGAATATGTTAGTATGAAAATGATTATTAGTCAAAATCAAAATGAAAATGATATAGTCAAAATCAAAATGAAAAAATATTAGTCAACAATCAATTAATCAAAAAAAATTAGTCCCAAATCCAAAATCAAAAAAATATAGTCAAAATCAAAATCACAAAATATAGTCAAAATCAAAAAATATAGTCAAAATAAAATCAAAAAAATATTAGTCAACAATCAAAAAAATATTATTTCAGTTCAAAATCAAAATCAAAAAAATATTAGTCAAAATCAAAAAAATATTAGTCAAAATCAAAATCAAAAAATATAATGTCAAAATTCAAAAAAATATTAGTCAAAATCAAAATGAAAAAATATTAGTCAAAGCAAAATGAAAAAATATTAGTCAAAATCAAAACATCAAAGATTCCGTGTTTAAAATAGAATTTCAAAAATGCCAACCAAGAAAAAAGAGGGTCAATCAAATCTTGTATCAGATCACACAAAAACAAAAACAAAAAGAAGATCCTGCAGAGGATGCACGAGATCAACATAAAAAAACACTGCAACTCATCGCATTGCTGGAGTCTTCAACTTCTGCTCCAACTGCAATGCGCCTTTGGCTCCAAAATGCTCTTCGCTGCTGTTTTTGAGTAGGAGATCTTGATCCGCCATGCTTGCTTCAACTCGCCATTACTCGACTATAGTGTGGTGGTTGATGAGTGTGGTAATTATGTGGTTCTGGGGATCCTCCAAAGAAGAAAAAGACCATCTTTACTCTGTGCCAGTCCTCTCAAATGCCTCATGTTGCTTTGAATGGGTGAAATGGTTGTTGCGAGCTTTACGAGCATCGCCTCGCAAACTCTGCAAGTTTGGATCCTTCCGCTATAAAGTTTGCTCAGCGACTCTTCTTTCAATTAGTTGTCAATTCCAACATAGATTCGCATCCTTGCTACTTTCGATGGAATTTCTAGTGAGAAATATGATGTGGATAATTACTAGTAGCATGATTACCATTGGTGATTGATTTGATAACTATTGTCTTCTAATATTTTGGAACCTGTGCAGAGCTCCTCTACTAGATAGATAAGAGAATTGAGGTACTCAGTTTGCCCATTCGTTTAAGAGTTGAGAAGCCAATGTTATTAACTTCGCTCGCCTCCTTAAGGGTTGTACTTCATTGCATCGAGTGGTTAATGGCCTTCGCTGCTCTTTGCTCACCACTTCTGAAACAATTAAAGTGTTGCACTCCTTGAACTTGGAGTTAGCGGGAACTATGATTCCCTATCATTGACCATCGAACTTCTGGAATGAAGGAATTTGTCCACCCCAACGTTAGAGGAGTCTCGAAAAGTTGGTCGCCTTTGACATTGTATCATTTCTTCTTCTATCAACCCCTCCGCCTAACTCCAGTGAGTAGCAAAGTACAAACCCGTTATACTGGCTACTTTATTCTTTGGTCGTACTCTTGCATGACGAAGTCTTTCACGTTCGGTATATTGATGAGAATTTCGTGGGGGACACGGCTAGAAGTTCCTTGGCTTCTATCTTAGCCTTGTCTTAGTACTTGGAGTGTACATTCGCATGCTCACTCCTAGGCCCCTTTCATGAACAAGCGCTCTCCCTCCATGAGAGAAGAAGTGATCAATACTTTACGGAAAGTCTCGCCTTTGCGGTACCATGGCGCTACCATGCCCATGGACATAATATCTATCGCCTCGCTCTGCGTCTGTTCTTTACGATCAATAGATATCTATCTGTGTCGACAATCCTTCGAGTCCACCCCCATTATAACTGATGCTTGATTTGGGTAGCTAAGTGCCCTTGGGACTTCATAGTCGCTTCCCGCCCTTTTGGACCCCTGTCTTCAACACATCTCTTGCTGTTCTCCAAGTAGGCTACCTTTGGTCGATGGAAAAGACTGCAACTTCCCATGCATGCCTCTGCCATAACGTTATAGGGTTTGCACTGAATTCTATCTCCTTAGTTTCCTTGGTAGCAACGTTCGCTTATCGATTGTCCTCTGACTTGCCGGGCCCCTTAAGCGAAAGGGCTTTGGGGAAGTTCAAACTCTCTAACTGCTTCAATCCTACCTTGCATGATCAAGTCCTCTCTGGGGGACTCACTGGTACTGCCATTCAAAAACCTTTTCCCTTAGTGGAACACAACACCCCATATTGCTGTGACCAAGGCTCTTTTATCCGATGCAAAAATTTTTCCGATGCAAGGCACGGAAGACGTGCGATATACGGCTACCTGGCCTTAACTCCTTGATCCATAGCCCTTCTGTGTCGTGTTGTTCACCGACGTGGAGCTTCCAATAGCTCCTGATATACCTCTGTATGAAAAGTCTCTATGGGACAAGATTTGGGTATATCGCATTGCCACAAAATGTTCCACCACGATCGCTACCTCAGTCGCCTCCTAGGGACATCTCCATTGCATTGATCCTTGTGGATGAAACTCGCATTGTGATCACCTTCATCCTGTGGTATCTGCCAACACATTCGAAAGGCCTTTCCACCTTGATGTGTTGATCCTTGCAGGTCGACGTTGTCACCCGCTCTAGGGTAAACCTAGACGACAGCACCGCCTCTAGGATAAATACATCGACTAAGTAACTCCAAAGTCCCACAAGACTGAATAAAATGGTTGCAATATTGTCTGGAGCTTGGGGGCTTCTGCCCATACCAGCACCAATCTCCACTACACACGCTCCAATTTATGGAAAACTGGAATGATAGCATTGTGGCTATTCTTAAGAATACACCTCTGCATCCTCTTGCCCGTGCCAAGGCTTTCTAAATACACACTAAACTTCGCCTCGCAAGTTGAGTCGCCTAAAATCCTCTATTAAATGCTTATTTCGAGCTAAGGTGCAGCTGTCCAGAAGCTCCCTTTGTTCTTTGGAACCATGCAAGATGAAGTCACACTCCATCAGCATGAAGAATAGGGAATGACATGATCCTGCTCTTGCGTCTATAAGAGTTCACTCCTTGACATCTGCCCAAGGAAAGCCATATGCCTCCGCTCTATGTTCCTCTTCTTTGGTTGATCATTAATGCGGCTTGGGTACTTTTGCCAAGTCCACCAAAGGTGCTCCGTTCATCATTTTTGAATTTAGTGATAGGGGCCCTCGCGACCACCCCCCCCATTCCACGATTAAGCACCTTTGTTGATGTTCGGATCTCAATATTGACTCCAAGGGGTTGCCTTCATTATGTTGCCTTGGATCGCTCCACCATGATCGCGCAATGCATTCCATAAACATTATAGCAAGTGAGTAGAGACATGCGATGACTCCACTCATTTCACTCAATCCTTGAGCTTTGGGAAAGTTGTTTGTGACGGTACTCCTCAAAAGTGCGTGTACGTTTGCAGCAAGACGTATTCTCTAATCCAAGACTTATCCCTCAGAGATATGTGTTAAAGTTGGAGCAATCTCTATCTCGCTTCCTTATATTTGAAAGTTTCGGAGACCACCATCCCCTGGACTACTCCGCCGAGCTGAAGAAACTGTGCATTGTAACTCCTGCAAAACACCTTTGTAGATTGTAAATCCAACATCAGACAGCCCCACCCACACTGTAACCCAAGGCCTAGCAACTGTGGAACTCGAACAACTTAAGCCTTTCATTAGTATCCTTTCTCATGTTGAACAGAAAGTTTCAATGTTCATGGCACCGAGTTTTCGGGTTCGACTTGGGCTAGCCACAAAAACAACTTCATCGGTCACATACAAGGCTTTGCAGAGTACTGAATTCTTCGAGTTCGCAATTCCACTCACATTAGGAAACTACACAAACTCCTTTGCGGTCGCTGAACAACCCATTCACCTTACATTGGATCAATCCCTTTACAACAGGCGTCGGCTTCCTTGAGCAACCATCGAAAGTTAGTTACAAAGATGAAGACATAGATCAAACTCAGGCCATCCTAACTGTGTGCGCTAAGCATTCTTTAGGGGCTTGCTTGTCCTCTCGTGCCTCTTGCGCGAAAGGGTTGGCCATTCTGAATGCCAATCTAGATGTACGCTCCTCCGAACGGTCCTTTTCCCTACATTATCATGCTCGTTTTTCCCCCTAAACAGTTTTCGCGAGTGTGGCTGCCCCAATGCAGCAACGTTAGGTCCCCACGTTTGTATGCCAAGTGTTTTTTTATGAGCTGCTTGTTCCCGCCTGATACCATCTATCACAGATTACTGGATTGTTTTAACGTCGTGCGGACCCTTGCGTATACGTTCGCAAAGGTCAGCTCCCAAACATCATATGGTTACTTAGACTAACAAAAGTCTACAAGCAATCCATCTCCATAAACACTTATAAACAATCTTTAAATGACAAGTAAACTTTACAAGTCAGAACGGGTGACACAACAAAAGGGACAAATGTCCAATATAGACCGAAAATCTCTCACAAAGGGTCCAAATGACACACCCTTTATTACAAGCCTACACCGATCTCCACAAACAAATTAAATGGAACTAATAAGCTTTCGGTAGTCCTCTAATGATGTGCAAAGCATGCATAACAATCAAAAGACTAGGATCATACCATAAGCATTACACAAAAATAGCTGTTTAGAAGTTTGTTCGTAAAAGACGATTTAAATTGTCGATTATTTTTACATAAGTACTAATTCACCCCCGTGTTAATGCAATTCGGTCAAACAATAGTATACATATATGTGTGTGTGTTATAATATATCATGTATATATATATATATACATATTATAATTTATGTTATTATAACTATGATGTTATGAATGTATGTATATATGTATGTCATATATATGTCTGGATGGATGTATGTTGTTACATATAGGTATATGTATGTAAATACATATATATATATCTATATATAATATCTCTTTGCAGTAGTATATATGTATAGATGTATATATGTACTTTTATTACAGATATACCACATATACAATCTATACATACATATATTTTATATATTACATATAAGCTATATAACATTAATATACTAATATATTATATATGCATTACATATATTAGATATCCTCGTCATATATATATAATAGATATTATATATATATATATGAATTGTATATATATATATGTATACTACATAATGTGTATACATATAATATATATATGTATCTAATCTAGGGAGATCTATATATATATGTATATATATTATATATGTATATATATTACATATCGTTATATATTACATATTAAATACTTTACATATATATATGTATCATATGTTGTATGTATATATTTAATAGATATACATATAGACATATTAGATAATATAAATGCATAAATAAATAAATAAATAAATAATATATACAATATATATATCTTTAATTATATATACAGAACATATATTGTCTATGTCTAGTATATACATAATGTATGAATTTATGTATTATATGTATTTATTTATGTAGGTCAGATTTATTTATATTGTTATGGAATAAATCGGCGTAGTCGTTATGAATAATAAATATTGGGGAGCTTGTTTTTGTTGATATATCACCGGAAGGCAAGTGTCGTCCCAACACCGGAGGACGACGCCTGTTTTGCCCTTTGGCCCAATGTGAAAGTGCCGGCTGTTGCTGATTTCTCGTTCGCGGTGTAGGGTTTTTGTCATGATCCTTGATCTTCCGCACCGTTCTGCCGTTCCTTTACTTGGTGGCGCTGTTGAAGGCCGATGGGCTCAGATTGTTTGAAGGAATGCTGCGTGCGAAGGCTGTTCTTTTGCTAAGGTGAAATGAGACAACGTTGCTTTCTATAGTGAGTACCTTGTCTAAGTGTCAGTTCCTTTCCCATGTTCTAATTAGGTAGCTTAGTCATAGACGGTGCTCCGCAATCGTTCGAGATATGACGGCGACAAGTCCTTCTTTTGATCTAAGGCGGTATTGGAAACGCGAATTCTGCTGTTTATATAAGTAGGTTGCAGAGTTGTCTTGCATGTACGCCTTGGGGTCAGTTTCATGAGGGGTGCCTCGGTGATTGTTTGATTGTGAAACGCCAGCATGACGAGTTGGGTATTGGAAGCGTCCTGCACTTTGGCAATGCATTGGAGACTCGTATTTTGTAGGAGTAGCAGCATGCTGCTCTGTCATCGCAGAAAGCGCTTAGTTCTTCTCCACTTATAACAATGGCTCAACACGTAAACACTATCGCTCTCTTTTCTGATCTATCACTGTGCTTCCAGCTAGGTCGTGGAGAGCGATTATGGATGATAAGGGGATTTTATTCCGGCCTGACAAAGAACCATGACAGTGACTGCTAGGTGTTGGTTATTCAGGTCTCATATCTGTTCTAATAGTTACCTCTGCTTTGTAGGCAAATGAACAATTGTTGTGGTGTAGGTGTGGATGCGTCTGGAGTCTATGCTTCAATAGAGCTAAATCTATAGCGCACCTATTAAGTGATGGTTATTGAGAAGGGGAAGCCATTAGCGAAGGTAGAGATTCTGTTCAAATGCGTTAGTCTGTGCTTTAGCTCAAATTGAGATTGTCAAAATGCATTGGTAAGGCTTATGCACTGGTGCTGTCCTTTTTAAAATTTTTTTCCATGTAACATGGGGGTATCCTTTTTGGTCTTTGAATGGAAGATGTTTCTACATCATGCTGTCCCTTTTTTCATTTGGCATATAGCAAGTGGTATCCTTTTCGGGGTTTCTCAGAGGGAAGATTTCTCCATCAGAAAGTCAAAGATTTATGGTTCTTTAGCAAAGTGAAGGATTGGTTTTCAGTCTTTTGGAGAGAGAAAAATAGGTTTTTGTTCTGAAAACCTGTATAATTCAAAGTTCTTCTTGGACTTGCTTTAGTCTTTCATTCTCCTTATTGACCTGTAATTGCTGAAATGGTGTTTTGGCAACCTTACAACAAAGTCTTGGGAGGCTTGTATGACCTTGTGCTGCCATTAAATTGTTGGGCTACCGATATGATCTGGAAAAATAAGTACCAAGATAGGGATATGGAAGGTTTTGTAAAAAATGCAACTGGAATAGAGGATACTTTTTGGCAAGTATACTCTAAATGTCTGATGAAATGAATATGCAAATAGGTGTCAGATAAATCAAATAAACTCACAATTTAAATTATCCAAAGTGTTGCCTTGTCAAAGGCATAGTTAATGTTTTAATGTATGCATATTTCTGTTTTAGATCATGTTCTAATTTAACTTTATTTGCTTTTTACTGTGGTTAAAATTTCTGGTGAGAGGCGATGTCTGTAAACAACATGGGCATTTTTGACTCGGCGGGTGATGGCACCAGAAAAATGTTTCAGGACTGTGTTATAGGGACATTTTCTGTCACTTTATGTTGCAGAGTGTATTAAAAAAATTTGTGACAACATATACCCTGTATAAGACTATGGAATGATGATGATGGAAGTTAGTTGATATGGTATGTATCTAGAATTTTTCGGCTTATTTGCTGCAAATTACAGGGACTGCGGGAGATCTAGAGGGAATAGAGGAACGCGGGCTCCTTTTTCAATATCATGGACCAAAGGGACACAATACGTGGTTCTTGATCGTGGAGTGAGCTAAGGTTGTAAAAATACACACACAGTCCATTCTGTCCCTACAATACTTGTGAAGATTCACATTATGAGTATTCTGTCAATTTGATTTGTATAAAAAGTTCAGACGGAAGAGGATGGAAGAGTTTTCCCCATCCGCAACAACCAGCATATTTATAGTGGATTGCCTTCGCAATGAAGCAAAAGTCGTGGGGTAGCTTTCCACCTGTAGGGTATGTTCATCCTCAATTCACGATATAATACTGCTTACAGTTATCTTTTACTGGGTAAGTGATATCTACCAGTCGACCATTAATTAGGTATGTATGAACGTGACAAATTATATCACTATTGCGCTGTTTTGGGTATGCAACAAACAATTAGCCATCAAGGAAGATGTGAAAGAAGAAAGCAATAGAATTAGAGTAATACGTACAATTAGTAACGGAAACACTCATAACATCAATTAAAACTTGATTCAAATAATGAGATCAGAAGGAATAGGCCAATTGAATGGAATTAAATGCTAACATCATAACACAGTCTCACTGTGCAAGGATCTTGTAAAATAAAAATGGAAAGAATTATAGCAATTCTGTTTATTTTTATGGTCAAGTCCTTGGGTGTTGAATAATTGGAGAGGAGGTACATAACACTATTCAATAACTTGAAGGTGAATTGATCTCAATTCATGAGTCTATCTGGTTTGACTTATGTTTCACTGAAACTAATGCATACTAGGAATATACTACGGTATGGGTAATTGGTACAGGTCGGCATATGTATTTTACATTTTCTTTTTCAAAGTTTGCTTAACCATTCACCCATGACGTGGTCTTGCTAGTATCGTGGCCATCAGGTAGTTATGCATTCCCTTTATAATCTGATTATCATCTATATCATTGTTAAATAAAACCCTGAAGTTTAGAAAAAAAACAATCGAGATGCCTGTACAAATGATGAACATTAGTTTGGCAATATTTCAACAAAGGCTTAATATACTTCTGTATTATCATATCAAACCTCACTCTTTCATGAAAATTTAGAAACATTAATTTATGTTTCCTGACTGTATGTTTTTTTGCGATGAATATACCTTACTATAGTGCACATTTGCTTTGTAACTTTAACTTTCATGATAATTGTATAATTTTTCTTTTTAAGGTGTACTGCAGATTGGGGAAAAACGTTTCAGAGGTGTCAGTGATGCTGGTGAACAGTTTTCTGAAGGTGGAGAGAAAACGCACTATGAATTTGTGAATACATTAACGCGATTATGTATAATGGATACGCGGTAGCAGCAACAGGTGGACAGATTGATTAATTGCAAATCGAATTGATAGGGATGTTACATGCAGTTGTGATGTTTTGCAGGGGTACAAAATTGCTGCGCAGCTGGTCATTTATCAAGATCCAGTACCCAGCTTATTCAACATTTAAAATGAGGACACACAACTGCCAAGTTTATCTGGGGTAAATTTTTGAATTGGTAATCTTTTATGATTTTTTCCATGTGAGGATATCTTTGAAAATGAATTTCTCATGCAAGATCACTTGTAATTTGGTTCTTATGCCATTTGAATTTCTTTTTCTTTATATGCCTTTTTTTGTGTAAGAGGGCACATTCCAAGAGTTAAAGCAAAGTTGAACTTGAAAAGTATCAAGAAAAACTTACCTGAAATTAAACAGCAGTGTACTTTGTAGTTCATATTCATAATGTTGGCATTTTCCAATTACATTATTTGAGTTCTGTAGGTTGGCCTATGCTAGTGACCCACTGTTTCTTAGTGGGCTGTAATTCCCGTTATTGCTTGGGGAGCACTGCGAAAAACTCTTCCTTTCCATTAAAGGTAAAGAAGGTAATAGTTTCAGATATACTGGTTATGAATATCGAACGAAAAGCAAATGTATGCTGATGTTTATTCTTTAGTCCTTCTGGGTGAGGCGTCGAGAGATATGTCTATCTGATTAGATATTTGATACTGCTTTTAGGATAATCTTTGTACATTTCATTTTCATATCATTTTCTGATGTAATTCGTTATATAACAAGCAGAGACTAACAAAAAACAAGATCATTAATCCCAGACAGTATGAATAGAGCAGGGAGCTCATTAGTATATTTTATTTTTTAAAAGGAGAGTTAAAACAAAAAACTCGGGTTACAAAATTCGGTAAACCCAAGAAAAGGAGGATGGTTAGTTTGGTAGTGTAAGAGGGTTGTGGGGTGATCTAGTTATGCGATATGGAGTCCAACCAGCAACCCTAACAAATTGGCAATATGCTATGTTACAAAAGTTTTCCATTCACAAGTGTCATTAGACTTAACTGGTTTGTCCAAGGTTGTACGTTACTCTTGAGTGTCGTCCGTAAAGTCAACCTCGTCGAAACCTCTATGGTCCCTTAGGACCTACAAAAGAGGAATAGGATTAGAGAAAGGTTTTATGGGATCCACAAACAATTCATTTCAGTAAACACTTCATAGCCATGCAAATATAAACAGACTTTAAAGCTCAAACGGTCGCCACAACAAAGGCGTCAAACAAGTCCACTACAGACGACATACCCCTATAAGTGTACACATGACAAATACATTTGTTTGCAAGCTAGGCGGATACAAAACAAAGAAAAAATGAGGCTGCTAAGCCTACGCTAGCCCTTTAATGGTGTAAAGCTAACAAAAAGAAAAAAGACATTAGACATAAGAAGTATACACGAATACTTGTTTATAATTTTCGTTGACCATTCTCCCCCCCACTATTCCTGCGACGTCCTCGTCGAAGCTCCTGATGACGCTTGTAACTCCTCGTCTTGCTGAGTCTATCGTGCTCCAGCTGCAATGTGCTTCGGTCATAACTGCTCCCGCGCTGTTATTGTTGAGTAGTAGAACTTTACTCAGTCATGCTGCTTCAAACTCGTCATGACTCTGACTTTAGTGTGGGGTTGAAAGCGTTGTGTGATCACTGTTGGTTCCGGCGATATAGAGGAAGGAAAAGACAATCCTAGTATGCGATTAGCTCTTAAATGACGCATGACGACGTGAACTGGGTGATGTGATTGGAGTTTAACAAGCTCGCTTCACAAATTTTGAAGTTTTGGGTTCTTCCTTTAAAAATTTTGTCCATCGACTCTTCTTTCCCTAGCTGGCATTCCAGTAGGTTCGAAACTCACATTTACTTTCGATTGGTTTTTATGTTGGGACATGAAGCGGATAATCTACTTCTCAGTAGAATGATACATTGTGAGGAATGTGACAACTATTGTCTTCTATGTGATTTCTTCGAAGGGTTTTTTTGACAGGTGCAGAGATCCTTGCGGATAGAGAAGAGAATTAAGGGATTTGGTTTCGACCATTCTGCTTAAAGAGTTGGAAGGCAAGGTTACTGATTTGCTGCTACTCGAGGGTTGCTGCTTCTATACATCGAGTTGGTTTACTTGCTTTGTCGCTTTCGACTAACATTTTTGGAGCCACTCGAAGTATTTGCACGTCTGACGTTGAGTGGTAGATACTGTAATTAATTCTCATGCAATCGAACTTTGGAAGCAAGAGTTTTTACCCCAACTTGGCGTAAGTCCTAATAGTGTTGGTCGCCTTTGGGATTGTACCATCTTCTCTATTAATTTTATTGCCTACTCTACTGGTAGCAAAGGTACGCCACCGCGTATTACTTGCTTCGTTCCTTGGTCTGTGCACTCTTGCATCAACCGAGTCTTCAATTTCGACTCTATCTTAATGAGAAGATCGCGTAACACCGTTATACGAAGGTCCTGACCTCTGCCTTTCAGGCCCTTGTCTTAGTTTGGAGTTTGACTCCGTATTATCATCTCCTCGGCCCCTTCATTACAACGCCACTCTACTTCATTGAGAGTAAGGATCGATGATTTCACGGAAAGTCCCGCCTCTACGGTACCATGGCCTGCCATGACAATGGACCATACTATCCATATCTGCATCTGCAATCCTTGTTCGGAGTCGTCCGATCATGCACTGTGGGCACTCCTCCGAAGTACACATTCATTCTAACGATGCGTTGTTTTAGGTAGCGAAGTCCTTTTGGAACTCATATAGCCATCGACCCTTTCGACCCCCTGACTTCAACACCTCTATGTCTACAGAGTCCCGTGGTCGATAGAGAAAAGACAGTTTGCAATTTCATTCATGGCGTCTCTACTATCTGTTGTAGGGGTTCGCACGAGTCGATTCTCCTTAGCTTCCTTGGTAGTACCGTTGCTACTTGACTTGTACTCTGATTACCGGGATTGATAAGCGAATATGAGCTCTGGAGCAGTCTCATTCTCCAGCCGCTCTGATCATGCCTCTGCATGATCAAGTCCCTCCATGGGACTCAATGGTACTTGCATTTGTATACTCCGGTGGTACACAAAACCCCATATGCTGAGACCAATGCTTTTATTGATGCAAAATCGTATGCACGCATGGAAGACTCGCCTCTGTGATACCATGACTATTCAATCCTGAAGCCATTAGCCTTTCTTGTGTTGTGTGTTCACTGAGTGGAGCTCCCAGTAGCTCCCGATCTGCTCCGTATGATCTAGTCCATCGCGGGAAAGATCATGTGTATCGCAGTGCCACGAACTGTCTACCACGATCTGCTTGCAACGATGTCCGCCTCTTGAGGAACTCATTGTATCTGATCCTTGTGGGATGAAAATCGGATTGTGATCCCCCAGGTGTGGTATGACCAACAGTATCGCAGGGACTATTCTCCTTCGATTGTGTTCGCTACTTTAGAATCAACGTTGTCCACCCGCTCTTGGTCACAACTAGATGAAGCACCACTTAGGACAGTCCGTCGCATAATAGCTCTAAAAGTCCACCAACTTCGCTGTATTGGTGCAACCATTTATCTGATCTCTTGGCATCTGACCCCTACCAACATAATCTCCGCTATGCACCGGTTCCTTCATGGCAAATTGCATGACAATCCTATGACAATTCTTCAAAGAGTACTTGCCTTCGCATCCTCTTGCACCGTGCCAAGGTCCTTCTGAACCCAATTCGCCTCTGCAAGTTGAGTTGCTTAGTCACTTTCAAATGCTTCTCTAAGATAAGGTGCATATGCTTGAAGCTCCTTGTCTTTGGCATCAGCAGGATGAGTTCGCTCCATCAGAATGAGGGACAATGGAACGACATGATCCCGCTCT
>PYDT01000162.1:75000-93925 GCA_004837865.1 Musa balbisiana | reverse complement strand
GTGGGAGCATGATAGATTTGAGCGAGGTTGAGAACCAAGCTCAAGCCCACTCTACAGCCCAAGTCTATTCAGATACCTAACAAACAGTTCCACTTTACATAGTCCGTAGAGTATCCCACCCCCTCCGGAGAGATTATGTGGGACATATTAGAGGAGAAGATGTTGAGGATATTGATCCTAACCACGAGGACGCTATTATGAGTATAGACCTCTGGGAAGTAGCAAGAATCATGAATTCTGAGATAATTTCTATGTACTCCACTAAGGTTTGGTCCCTGTTGATGCGCCCAAGGTATTGTCCCCCATTGGTTTGCAAGTGGATCTTAAAAGCAAAAGATCGGCGTAGAAGGAAAGGTAGAGACCCTATAATGCAGCTAGTTGGCTAAGGGTATCGTCAAAGGCAAGGTGTTGACTTGACGAAACATTCTCACCCGTAGCACTGCTAAAATCCATCCAAATTCTAGTGGCTATTACAGCACACTATGATTATGAGATTTGGCAATGATGTGAAAACTGCATTCTCAAATAGTAACCTCGATGAGGAGGTGTAAGATACACCTGAGGGATTCGTGTCCATGATTGCCCGATAAGGTGTGCAGGTTGCTTAATCCATATATTGACTACATCAACTTCCCTAAGTTGGAACATAATATTTTGATGGGCAATAGATCTTATGACTTCTTTAATACGAAGATGAGCCTTGTTTGTATATGAAGAAGTATGATCGCTATCACCTTTTTGGTGTTTATGTTGATGACATCCTGATCATTGGAATAGACGTAGGAATAGCTATCCAAGTGGAAGTTTTGGTTTATCTAGACACTTCTCCATGAAGACTTAGTAATCTATATTGACAAACCTTTCCCAACTTGTTTCATATAATAACAGCAACGATAAGATTTCTAGATTCATAACCTCTTCAAACAAGAGAAAGAAGAACATCAATTTATTATGGATCTCTAATATTTTCCATGTAAGGGTTCATGAATTATGGTCAACAAACAATACGAGCTGCAAGGTATTGGTCAAAGTTCATACTTACTTATCCCACACAACGTTTACCTGTAATATTCAATATCCGTATGAGAAAGAACATTCCATCAGAGCGTTTCGTGGTCGATCACTTTGAATGTGATAATGTATTGCTTGAGAAGTATGTGTTAGTGTATTGCCAATAGATCTACCTGTGTGATTGGAGATTGGAAAAGAGATATGAAAAAAAGAAAAAAACAAATTGCTTAATTATAGTATTGATTTCGGGGTTGTATATTGGTGTAACTGTGGTCGAGGTATTGTCCAAAAAACTGTTTAGCCCTGATGAAGAATATGAGCTTTTACTTATGATGTCCGAATTTGAATTATAATCAATGGCTTGAGTCGGTTACACGTCAGTAATTGGAGCTTAAACAATTCAAACAGTATGAATGCGACTCAAATCACAATAGATAAAGATAAAACCTTTGATTCAAGAAAGGATTAACGATACTAAAGATTTTGTTTGTATAAAAGATCAAAACTTTTTTAGTTTGGTTGGGCAGGTAATACAAATAATTATTAAATAATAATGGTCAGTAACTACAAAAATATAGGAACTATCGATGGGGAGAACCACTCTTTGATTAAACTGATACTATCTTTCTCACGGGAATTTCGAACATACAATTTCAACTACTTTTTTTTCTTTTTCTTGTGGCTAAACGTAGTAGGACTTGGCCCAATAACAGAATATATCTATATATAAAAAAAAAAAATTAATATATTTAATTATATAATATTATAAAATTAATATCTCTATATAATCTATATATAAATGATAATATTCCTATATAAAATTAATATAAAATTTAATCCTATTAGATTTAATTCAAAGTAGGAAAATATCATATACAATAAATAGGAACCTCTCATATACAATAAAAAATGGGGTAAACCCTTCTTCCTTTCGGGACCACATTTTTTTTTTTTTTTAGTAAGGTCATGATTGGACTTATATTTTGCTTTTTTACATATTATACATAATGGAATATTACTGGACCAATACATGATATTTTGTAGCATTTCTGGGGTCAGTTCGTATACTAGGGGGTAATGGGGTAGTAGTCCTTACCATCCTATTATTTGCTTTTAGTTGGGATGGGTCTTGGTTGTCTTCCTTTTCTACATGCATCCGAACTCTTTTTTGTAGCTGCGACACAGCTATTATTTATGTGGAGCCGTAAATGTCTTCTAATATATTTGCGGGTAATGTTCATGGAATGGTTCCGATCATTCCAATGATCGTATTTTTGGACATGGGAGATGGAGTAGTCACTTCACTGGTTAGTTTGTAAAAGTATTCTTTTTTACTAAACTCTATACCAAGAAGAACGTCATGTACGGAATTATTGGACTACAAGATCCAACAGTTATAGACAGACCTAATAAGTAACGTCAACAAATTGGGATTAATTTATCGACAGATTTTTACTTCCCTTTGAATAATTTCAAATCTTTTAGGTTCTTGATAGGTGCAATTACTATGGTCGCAATAATAAATACTTAGAATTTTAAAAGAATTAAAAAAGTTTTTTTAGAATTAGGAAGTTTCCTAATAAATAAAAATCGAATCGCTTGAATTGTGCATATTGAAATGAATCGAGATAATTGCTAAGGCGTAGTCAATGTGGTTCGAGCATGTACTTTTTTTGAGGGTTTTTATTTATTTTCTAGCGGTCTTAGGGATGATCACAAGTCGAAACATGGTCTATAGCACTAGTGTCATTGAGCGTTCAAAAAAAAGCTGATACTAACATCGGTTAATATTAATCTTGTAACATTTCGGCTATATTTGTAGTCGCAATTCAAAGGAAACATTTTCTGTCAATCTTATTATAGCGGTTGCAGCTGCTGAAGCAGATATTGTCTAGCTATTGTTTCGTCGATCATCGAAACAGAAAATCAACTCGGTCGCATCAATGAAATTTGTTGAATAATGAGTGATAATTTCATGATCTATATTGAAAAAAAAGTTATATTGATCATATAAATAAAGACACCGCACACAGGCTTAAAGCATTAAGAAATAAAAATTTAATTGGATATTGTCTATTCTTTGTCGATTACTTTCACTTTAATATTCAGTAATGGAAATAATTATATAGTAATTTTATGGTTTATAATTTTTTTATTTCGTTTATTTGTTTATTTTATGTAGTTTAGATTTAATTTTAAAGTCGTTCAAATTTTAATGTATTTTAATTTTATGTATTTTAATTTAATGTTTTTAATGATTTTTAATGTATTATTGTATTTTTAATGATAATAAATATATGTTATTGTTAGTATATAATAATATACAGCTACTGCTAGAATATTTAAATATGATAATAAGAAAATACTGTATAATATATAAAGATTATAATAAAATAATAAAAATATATTATTAACTTAATAATATGTTAATAATATACGAAATAAATTAAATTAATAGTTGTTTTTTTTTATTATTCATATTCAATATGAATATAATTTAGTTTATTTTATAATTATATTTCAAATAGATATTGAAAATATTTGCTTTGAATGATTGATCAATTTGTTTTGTCGGCCAATTTTAATTACACATGTGCTCGTATGACATGATTTTGGAAACGGAAATCAAAGTATCCTTTGCTTTTTCTCATGAAAGATTTAGAAATATATTGATTCTGAAATTTAATACACCAACTGCTTAGTCTTGGTGTCTATATCTAATACAATTTATAACAGATTGAAAATTTGATGTTCAAAACATGGAATTTATAGATCCAAATGAACATTCAGTAAAAAGTTATGATCATGTATAGGGGGTACTCAATGTGTACGAGCCTGCCCAAAGATGTATGGAAATGATACCTTGGGACGGATGTAAAAGCGAAGCAAATTGCTTCGCACCAAAAACGAGGACTGTGTTGGGTTGTAAGAGATGTGAATCCGCCTGTCAACGGAGTTTTTTTGAGTGTCCGTGTTTTTATCATATGAAACAACTCGGCAGAATGGGTCTAGGTTATTGATACGGTAACAAAAAATCCACTTGAATCAATTGAGTCTCTTTACCGACAAAAGCCGTACTCGAGAAAAATAAATATTTCTTATTCCGAGCACGGGTTTTTCTGCGTCAAAAACGTATCTTGTCTTTAAACGAGTTTATTTTCCTTGGTTAACAATACTGTTGTTTTGCGACTATCCGGACGGGTCTTCCATTTATTTCTCCTCATAAAGGAATAAGAGTTTAGAGGTATGCTATATGTATATGCGCGGTTGGGCTCCTTACTTCTACGACTGGTGTTCGGTATCATTTACAAATTGGACCGATCCATTAACCCAATTGGCAGGAAGATAAAATGGATAATATTTCTTGATTTTCCTGGAAACTGGGAATCGATGGGCTGTCTAGGACCTATTTTACTGACAGGATTATCACTTACTTTAGATACCCTTAGCGGCTTGCAAGTTACTCGAAATTCGCGAGTGTTCTATTTTCTCATGTAGCAATGTTTACGCGGTCAGATAGGATTATTTTCTTCTCGAGGACCTTTTTTTTACTGTTTGTTCATGCGGGGAGTAGACTTAATTCAGTTTATTACTTTTCCATGTGGGGAGGAAAGAAGAGAGAAAAAGTCTCTACCGGCCACAAAGCGTTATTTGTACACTGCGGGGGCTCCATGTTTATCTTAAAGGAGTAGAGGTATGGGTCCTTTTATATGCCCTAATGAACCAACATTAGATTTTCAAATTAAACTAATCCATCATATCCTGTGGCATTGGAAAATAATATCTATTTGGATTCCTTATTGATTATGCTGTCAAAATCGCCGATTATACCCCTACATACGTGGTTACCAGAGACCCATGGAGAAGACATTACAGTACATGTATGCTTCTAGCTGGAAATCTTATTAAAAATGGGCGCATAGGGACTATTCGGTCAACATGGAATATTACCCACGCTCATCTATATTTTCTCCTGGTTGGTAATAGTGGGAACGATTCAAATAATCTATGAACTTCAACTCTCGGTCAACGGAATTTTTAAAAAAAAGAATAGCCTAGTTCCTCTGTATTCACATGGTTTCACAATTATAGGAGTGGTTCTATAACCGGAAGAGGACGCAACGGTGCCATTTTTACAAATACTCGATAATGGATTTATTGGTGCTGCGCTTTTTTTTTGGCAGGAACAGGTGATACGAGTGTGATAGAATACGTCTCTGTTTATCTACGACGAATGGGGGGGATATCGATCCCAAGCCAAAACTATTTACCATGTTTCAGTAGTTTTCGTTGGGCTCTCTTGCATTGCCAGGAATGAGTGGTTTTTGTTGCGGAATTATTAGTATTTTTTGGAATACTTACTAGTCCAAATACCTTTAACTGCACAAATGTAATTTACCTTTTGGATGGCATTGGAATGATATTCAACTCCGATGTATTTATTATCTATGTAGTCAAATGTTATATGGATACAAGCTATTTCATAGTTCCAAACTCTAATTCTTGGGCTTCTGGCCACGAGAACTTATTTGTTCAATCGGGTATCTTCTACACGAATAGGTGGTATTGGTATTTATCAGGATTTCGTTCTATCGCTTATCAGTGACAGGGTGCAAGCTATCCTATCTAATTACTTTCATGATAGTCTTTCCATTAATAATACGGAAATCGAATTTTGTCTTTTGATTTGAGATTTTAAAATCGTTTTCGCGGTTACAATGCAAAAGAACCAAAGTGAATAGAATTGTCAGGAGAGCATTTTTAGTTTTGAGAAACGTTTGGAATAGGAATGATTCAACGGGTTCTCAAAAAATCGCACAACAGAAGCTTTATATAATATATGGATGATGTTCTTATGGATTCTTGATGTAGTTTATTCATTATTTATCTGTGTAGTCTTATTCAAGTAGATGTTAATGTGAATGAACCATAACTATGTAGACCTATTGCCTAATAGCTTGATTCAAAATAACACAATCCAATTATAAGAAATCCTATAGAAGCCACAGGCCGAATTCGTACCTTTTCAAACTTTGATTTGTTCTACTTCTAATATGTATTCTAGTTCTAGTATGTAAAATAAATCGCGAAATGTGTCCAGTAATAAACCCAAGATTTCTTTGGGGTCCCAATTCCAATAAGATCCCATGCCTCATTAGCCCCATACTGCTCCACATAGAATGCCTATGGTTATTAAAAAAGGAAAATCCTAAATAATGAACGAAACTCAAGTCAAACGTTGATCAATTGATATTATAATAATTCGAAATGAAAGAAAAGAAGTGTTTTTAAAAACACTTCTTTTTTCATTCAAATATTGAATCTCACCAAAGAAAAATGGCTAATTAAGAAATTATACCTTTACAAAAAATATCGATGTTTTTTCGAAATGTAATGACTAGAAGAGCGACTGATAATAATGATCCGCATAAAAGAGCTGCATAGCTTAATAACATCATACTTAGTGCATCATTAACACTGAGATTGTAGAGCAGGTACTAATATTGCGGATTGTGCATTTCAGTTAAAAAACCCGACCGTGGCAAAGCCTTGTGTAAAATGGTTAACTTGGTGCGGTGGTTATGTGCTGAAATCATTTTATGGTTCCCCATCTTGGAAATCATATGATATTGGAGAAACTCACAAAGGAAGACTTAATGACTCGTATAAAGTACTAATGGAAATGTCCTGAAGAAACCCAACGAGAACTAATAATCTGTTATAGAGAAAAAAGTGGCTATCATCCCTTTTCCAATGAATCACGCAATCCTACGATGTCGCCGGACTAATAAGATCATTAAATGAATCGTAATCACAATTGAAATTATCGAAAAGAGATTATGATTTAATATATGTTCTAAGTTGTAAAATATATTAAAAGGGGGGGTACATTAGAGAATTGAAATCGAGAATGCTACATTATAGGATTCGTTGTGTCTCTTTTCGAGGATTTATGTTCTAGGATTTATAGGATGCCGCCACTCGGACTCGAACCGAGATGCTCTAGCACTGCTTCCTAAGAGCGCGGGGTCTACCAATTTCACCATGGCGGCTTACTTTGAAATAATAATAGTCAATTCACGTTGAATCGTCGAGAATCAAGGATCAATATAGTTTAGTAAACATTAGAATCGATAAATAAAGATCATTTAAATTCCTATTTTAATCTCTATTCAATCCTATTTGAATCTATATTCAAAAAAAATAATCTTTAGTTGGGATCATTGTAAGTTTAGTTTTTAATAATAAACTTTCGCGTACTAGAAACTAAATTCTTCCAAAACAGTTAGAACTCAATAGTTTGTTGTCGGTCGAGGTTTGAGGTATAAAACCTAAGAATTGTTCCTTTTCTATTTTTTGATTCGTTTTTATTTATCCGATTGTATTCATAGATTCAAACAAAATGAAAAAAGATTTTTTGTTCAAGGTAAGAAAATTAAATACCAGGATAAAATTTATATGTATAACAATTTCATCACTAAATCAAAAGAATTTGAAATTTCTAACGATTTCGACACCTAGTATCATTCTGAGTACCATTAGGTATTAATACTCGTCATTAGATATTAATGGTAAAGAGGTTACCAAACAAATTTGGTTTTGGTTAGGCATATAAGAAAACAAACGAATTTCATTTCTATCGTATATCATACTTACTTTTCACAATAGAAAAGATTTGTCCTATTGTGGAAAAGTAGAAGAAAAAAATATATTAAGAATGCGATATACATACCTTTATTCTACATACCACATCTACAACTACAACAGCTAGCTTCTAAACTCATATGATATTGAAGATTCAATACATTAATTAATGGCATCGCTCATCTTAAAAATGTCGAAGTCTTCGAGATGTCAATTCGATTCATTCCAAGACTTATTAATTTGTTTGTGCACAAAAAAACTTTGTGAACGTCCGGTGGGAAACGGAGTTAGCTAAGGAAAAAGCCTTTAAGGCAGCTAAAAAATCCTTTTTTTCCAATATTTTTACGAATACGTTTTTTGATCATAGAAAGTACGCTTTTTGGCGGGACTGCCATTCAAAAAAGGGTACCGTTTTTATCGTTGTATGTGAAAGACATGTATTGTTTGTTCAAAATGGATTGTTCCTTTTAGTATGATTCTATACTTAGTCCTGGTAGAATAGTTTTAAAAGCATTTCAAATATTTAAAAAACCTATTAAAACATATAATGTTAGTAAAACATATATTAAAACATAATATTAAAACCAAACAACTATAATATATGTATTAATACGCATGGATGCATCACTATCAACTATACAACAAACGACTAGGGATTAAAAAATACAAGTAGAAGAAAGGAAGGAAATTTTTTTTGGAAAAAGAGTTTTCTATGATTGATTTAGCGCAGAGTGCTATGGTTGTCATTCTCAAATTACATTCAAACTAGTAGTTAATCTGTTAACAAGATATTTCATACCCAATAATAGATAACCTCAGTCCTCTTTTTTCAGTTCTATACAAGTAAGGAGTTCTTCGATGAACATAAGTTTTCCTTATTGTATTGGAATCCAATCAAAACATAGTTTTCCTTATTGTATTGGAATCCAATCAAAACATAAGTTTTCCTTATTGTATTGGAATACAATCCAATCAGTTCAGAAGGAGTTTACGAGGATGTAGGGAATTACTTAAAAAAGACACAAATAGGTAACTAGGTCTTTTATTGAAATAAATAGGGATCATAGTATAATTAGAATCAAGTACTCCTTTGATAACTCTTTTTATTATTATACTATTTTCTTATTTCCATAGAATATGGCTATAAATTACCAGATAGAATATTATACTAAGAATAGACTAGAATAGTAGAAATGAAAAGATTTCATTTTGTTTATTATGGAACTAAATATCAATAGGCATGGATATACCTTTTCTTCCACTTCCAGTTACTGTGTTCAAAGGATTGGACTCTATGATTACGAGCAACAAAAAATATTTTCGTCGTATATGGGATTTTACTAGTTGTGGTACGTTAAGTATAAGTTATGGGGTTTTCAGCCATTTTCTATTCAACACATACCATGGAAGTTCCATTCTATCACTATCTATGGTCTTGGACCATCAAAATGATTTTTCCTTCAGAGTTCGGATATTTGATCACACTAGCTTTATTATGTCAATACTAATTACTATGTTGGAATCTTGGTTCTTATGTATAGGTGACAATTATATGTCCACGATCAGGATATCTGAGATTTTGTTGCTATATGAGGTTTTCAATGCTTCCATGTTGGGATTTAGTTACCAGTTCCAATTTGATACAAGTATATTTTTTGGGAAAACTGGTGGGGTGTGTTCCTATTTATTAAAGGATTGTGGTTAACACGACCGACTGCAGCCAGTGCTTGTCAAAACGCTTTGTAACTAATCGTTGGTAGGGGATTTTGGTTAGTATTGGAATTTTAGGTTTTATTGGATAACAGGTAGTTAGAATTTCGGGATTTGTTCGAAAATAACTTAATAACTTGATCCATCATAATGGGGTCAGTTTTTATGTGCTACTTTGTGGGCTCTTTATTATTCATTGGTGCAGTTGCTAAATCCGCACAATTCCCCCCTTCCGATGGTTACCCGATGCCATGGAAGGCCAACTCCACTCGGATCTTAAATACCCCGCTGACTATGGTAGCAGCAGGAATTTTTCTTGTAGCTCGACGGATTCCTATTTTTCATAGATTATACCTTACGTAATGAATTTCCATATCTTTATGTGTAATAACAGTACTACTGGAGCTCCTTTGGCTCGGGCTCAAAGAGATATAAAAAGAAGTTTAGCCTATTCTACAATGTCTCAATTGGGGGTAGATTATGTTAGTCTAGGTATAGGTTCTTCGCGAGCTGCTTTCTAGTCCATTGATCACTCATGCCTATTCTAAAGCTTATTGTTTTTGGGGATAGGATCTATTATTCATTCAATGGAACTATTGTCGGATATCGCCAGAAAAGTCAGAAATATGGCTCTTAGGGTGGTTTAAGAAGATATGTTCCAATGACAAGACTACTTTTTTATTAGGTTACACTTGTGCTATTTGCGGGATTCCACCTATTGCTTGTTTGGTACAAAGATGAAATTCTTAATGATAGTAAAAATGGTTGTATTCACCAATTTTGCTGCAATAAGAGCTTGTTCACAGCAGGATGACGAATTTTATATGTTCGGGTGGATTTTACTTACCTGTGATGGACATTTGAGCGTTCATTTTAAAGAGTACGTAGAACAAAAAATAGTTCGTCCATTCAATATCTCTAGGGGAAGGATGGTACCCAAGCAGCAAATAGAATTACCTTTATAACAAAATGAATAATAAGGTCGTCTGTGTTTCAAAGGAGATGTATAAATTTGATAATAATCTAAAAAAATGTACGATACTTTAATACGCGTTCGAACAAAAAGTACAATTAACATGTACCTCGCGAGTGGACATACTATGCTATTTCTCTGCTTATATGGTATTATTTAAGTGTGTGTTGGATCTCAATAGGAATTAATTTTGATCAGGAGTAATCGATTTGGTTATTATCCAAATGGTTCAACTCCACTCAAAACCTTTTCCAATCCAACTTCGCGTAATGATGTGGACTGGTATGAATTTTTTAAATGCAATTTTTTCAGTATAGTATAGCTATTGGCCGGACTATCATAGCCATATATCTTATATGGGTCTGCTTCTTCATTTTTGACGGAATTTGCACTTTAATCCAATCATTTGTAAAGGTGGTCCTAAAAGATATTTTGGACCAAATCAAAAATGGGAATACAATGGTCATATAATCGGGGGGTACATAGACATTTTTTATACTAGGGTTTTTACCATGGGTATAAGCGGGATTAAACCGAACTACCCCCCCTCAGTTTTTTTGATAGATAATATAATTGATGGAATTACAAATGGGGTTGGCATTGCAAGTTTTGTTATAGGGGAAGGAATCAAATCTATGGGAGGTGGACGAATCTCTTCTTATCTATTCTTTTATGTATTTATGCAGCATAGCGTATTGCATTTTTTTATTTTTTTTATAATTTTTTTTTTGTTGAGGTAGAAATCTATTTTTTTTATACCTTACATATCTCGATCACTAATCCTTGTGCACTTGGTGTTCCTAACCGTCCACTGATTTTGATTGACTTACGGCTGGTAATAAATACAAGGACAGTAATGAAAACCTCTATACAGTGCCTTTTACACCGTTCAAATATGAGACTAATGAAAGAATTCTTAATCTGGGGTAAACAGTTGACAATGCTGTATGTTTACTTCTAACTTTATTCTTGACATATGAATGAGATTGATCTTCTACTGCAAACTTCTAAGTGTTTTGTTTCAACTCATAATAACTATTGTTTAACTCATTGACCCGAATGATGAATAAAAAAATAAAATACCTATTCAAGACATTACATTCAACTCTTTCCTGTACTTAGGAAGAAGTAAAAGTTCATGTTCAACGAATCACACGTGTAGAGATATTGATAACCACCACGTAGAGTTAATGGTATTTCTAACTAATAGATTGAGCAGCAGCTCGTAGACCACCTGGGAAACGGACTATTTATTATGCGATCCGTATCCTGACATCAAGAAGCCCCAATAGGAGCAATACTTGAAAGGCGACCCTAAAAAAACACATCTTACTGAGATCGGCTAAAATGAGGCGATACCAACAAGGAATTACCTAACTAACTAGTAGAATTGATTGAACCAATAGGACGTCCAATACTAAACAAACGAACAGTCTCCTCTAGGGAGAAGGCTTCTTTAAAAGTAGTTTAGTTCCATCTGCGAGGCTTGAAGAATTCCAAGGGCCGGCATATTCAGGCCCAATACGTTGTTGTATCGCTGCAGATATTTCTCTTTATAACCACACATTACTAGTACCCCTATTGTAATTCCCAATATAAGGGTCAAAATGGGTACAAAGATACACTATGTCGCCATATACTTCTTTAGGAGTCCGATATAGAAAAGAATTGATGTTTGTATTCGTCGTATCAATTATCATTTCAACGATAACCTATCCCATAATGATATCTATCCTAACTAGTATCGTAATGTGCAGCCATTCATTGATTTTAACTAGCTGGGAAGAAATTGCAAATTTATGAAGCCGGGGGGACGAATTTTCCATCTCCAAGGGAAAACACTATTATCTCATCAAATAAATTCCTAATCCCCTTTGGGGCTTTCTACCTCCACGTAAAGTTCTTGTTTAGGACAATTCAAAAAACATTGGGTGAAGGTTTTTTTACTAATAAATCTATATTCAAAAATCATTCCATTCGGCATTTTTTGCTCTACAAAGCGTCTGACTTCGAACATTCTCATAGGGTCCTCCAGGATTCCTTCTAGAGCCTGTTGAATGTATTTTTATAGATCCCTCAATTTCACCGATTCGTACTAAATAACGAGCTACGAATAGACTTATTTTTGCCATCTGACTTCCCAATCGATCATGTTTTTCTTTGTTTTTTTTCTAACAGTCATAATTATCAATTTTACGAAGATCCAGTGTGTTCCAGAAGCTCGTAACATCGGTCCTGATAAAACCCCAAATTTATTGCTGCCTCTACACCAATAAGCCACGCCTTCGACTCGCTCCAAAAAAAGGGATTCGCGTAAGGACGTTTTTGTATTCAACAATTCCTGTATAAAAATAATCGCAAAAAGCCAAACATTTATCTAGCCAGCCATACGTAGTCGGCGTACTCCTCCGATGGGAAATAATTATGCATCATTAGATACCTTGTGGCGGCTTCGAAAAAATCATATTATCAATTCTATCTCAGAAAAAATATAGAAAAAGGGGGCTGCGCGACGATATCCGCCATAAAAGGCCCAAGCATAAACAAATGAGAAAGCTATAAAGGCTTTCAGCTCCAGAAAATTACTCTGATCTAGCTAGCCCTTTAGTAACTTGAAACATTTCAGTGTTCTGGTGCATTTACAGTTATTGCCTCTGTGAACATCGTGCTAATAATCCCAACGTGTTACATAGGCAGATATTGTAAATGTTCGGTTTTCCTCTTTTTTCCATCCTCTGTGTAAATAGCCAATATGGTTCACAGTCATAACATCTTCACCAGCGAGAGTACGATCAGTCGAGAACACCAGGCATTGATGGGTGGTGGGACCCCATATTAACATCATGACAATCTTTTTGTGCCGGTACGTCATATCTTTGCCCTTAATTATTATTCATGAAATTCCTCAAAAAAAGTAGGAGGGTCATACAAAAAAAAAATCTAATAACTACTATATAATCAAACGATTTAATTAACGATTTGGCTCCCGAATATCCAACTGGCAATTAATTTATTATAACGGTCTATTTTTCTTGACAAAAAGCCAGCAGACGTTGACGTTTTCTCAGAATTTTTGTAGACCTCTTTGTGATACAAATATCTTTTGGCATTCAAATGTGAAGTAAGTCTTCGTATCTTAGTGGTGAAACTTAATACTAAATTCAACAGAACCCATGTTTTCTTCTTTCTTGTGGAAGATGAAATGAAGAATTTGGACCATTACAAACTTTTTTTACTTTTCTTTCTTCTTTCATGCCATGGATTTTACCGATCAGGAAAAATAAATAACTACTTTATAGTATGTCAATTTTTTTGAATCTATACACGCAAAAACTTAGATTTATCCGTTTCGATCTAAATCAAATTGTTACATTTGATTAGAAGAAAAGAAAAGGTAAATATTAAGAAAAGGATAATATATTTCTGCTTACGAAAGAGAATGATTTCTTTGCACCTAAAAAGATCTGTAGATTTCTTTCTAGATTCAATTGCATTGATAACAAGTAAATACGCTCAGGTACCAGACGTAACACACAATATTGCGTACATCTTTAGGTTTTTATTACTGAAAACGGCTGGAATATAGGAAATATACTATAAATAATCTGAATCGTGGCTACATAGTATCCTGAATACTAAACGACTAACATTATTGGTATCAAACAATAGGATTCATACAAGCTAAATCTTATAATCCGGTAATGGGCAAGAAACAAGTGAATTTAATTAATTATTTAAATCCGTATTAAGACGGTTGTCCTCATTCAAAATTGTTCAGAGTTTCTTATGTGTGTTTCGTTCAAAATATGGATTTCTATCACAATATCCGATTAGAGAGTGAAAAAATTAGAATTCCTCAATTCTCTACGACGTCTAGGATAGAATATTTTCAGGAACAACGAAATTATAATGACTTGATCCCCATTCACAAATATATTGCCATGCGTCCAGTGGATTTTTTAAAGTCTTCTATCAACTATCGTTTCTATGTATTTTTATATGATTGGTGTTAATATTATCGACCAAGAAATACTTATGGTTGATATATAATGAATTTTCAATCCCTTCTTAAGATAGACGAATTGGTTCGGAGAATTAATATGCACTTTTATTACTTATGTAGCGCTTTACTTCTGATCAGCATTCATCCCAGATGTTCTCTCCTCTTTGAATCGAGGATATAGTAATTCCCTTGGATGTATCAAATCTAAGTAGGAGACATATATCCTAAATTTTAAAAATTTTTTGATTCCAAGGGGTCATCCCACTTAATGAAAAATAAAAAATTTTGTCAGGAACAAATCTAGTTCTCCTTCCTGATTTTTCTTGGATTTTTTTTTTTTTTACCTTTTTTCAGTTGATCTCGTGCAATCCTTCAGGAATTCCGTTTGGTTTGTTGGGGATCTGATACAAGATTTGAGTGACCTCTTTATGGTTGGAATTTTGAAATTCTATTTTAACGGAATCTTTGATGTTTTGATTGTGACACTATTTTTCATTTGATTGTGACAATATTTTTTCATTGATTTTGATATCTTTTTTGATTTTGGACTAAATTTTTGTGATTTTGAGTTTGGACTAATATTTTTTTGATTTGACTAATATTTTTTTGATTTTGATTTTGCCTAATATTTTTTGTTTGACTAAATTTTTTTGATTTGATTGTGACTAATATTTTTTTGATTTTGACAATATTTTTTGATTTTGATTTTGACAATCTTTGTTGATTTGGAATTTTGACTAATATTTTTTTGATCTTGATTTTGACAATATTTTTTCATTTTGATTTGACTAATATACATTTCATTTTGATTTTGACTCTATCATGTTTCATACTAAATATAGAAAGAAGTAATTTGATTGTATATCCGGGTTTAATCTTATATGCATCAAAGGTAACACAAATTCTGGGAGAAACCAAGGTTCTAGATGTGAATGGTAGGAATAATTCCGAGTCATCCCATTCAATCAAAAAATTTTTTGATGATCTGAGTTTAGGTATTTTGATAAAATTCGGTACGATACATATCGGTCCAGTCCTCAATAGCACTATTGTTCTTCAATATCACCTATGTTATCAATATCACTATGTTCTCAATATCACTATTGTTTTAAGGCAAAAAGAAACTTCTATAATACCAAATATTTTCTATTCCAGATTTTTATGGGAGCAATAAAATATCTTTTTTAGTAGAACACAATAGTCTATTTAGCAATACATAAAACGAATGCGGGTTCAGGTGTATGAGCCGACTATCCCCATTAATTTATCTATTCATGTGATAAAAGTCAATCGTAGTGTTTTTTTAATTTTTCTTTCGACTCGTCGATAAATCCACGCCATAAAAATTTTCATTCCATGGATGAATTAATCGGTCTTTTTCTGTTTTATATGAAACAATGTCATTGATTATTTATTTTGAATATGACAACGTTGATTGACTCTATTTCGCCATTTTTCGGTAACTAATCGAGACCATTGCTCCGAGAAAAATTTATATTGATAATGACCTTACACCAGGTTTTCCATTTATCATTCAGGACTATTAATTTTTATGCCTGATTTGGAATCAACTATTTCACGTGTCATACAATACTACTTATCTGGTCTTAATAAAGATAGGTCCCGTGATCGTGATATGAAGTTACAGAGCTGCAGTGATGGTGTAAATAATTGGGTTGTGGACAATGTAAAATACATATGCTTGGGACAAGGAAGATAAGTCGTGTAAGTGTTTAAATCATTTTCTAAATTTAGGATTAGAAAAGGACTTTTTATGTAGCAAAAAATTCATTGTATCTTGATCTGTTTCATCAATTCCTTCTTGAGTTCTTTAAATCGGTGTAAATGGATCATGATAATTGTTTTTTTAAAAAGGGTGTGCATTAACCTAGAAAGGGTAACCATAAATTGCAAAGATATCTTGTATATTTTTCAAGAAAGATTTCATAAAATAATTTGAGTTGCGTTAATGGGATTTTCTTTTGAAGTATGGCAAAATAGTTTTTGATTCCGGTCTTTTTCATTGGATCGGCTGGAACTATTTTCTTTTGTCTTGTGATTCCTCTCTTGGAGTACTTATTGTGATTGTCTTATCAGCAAGATCTTTCATTTTTTTTTCTATGAGTAAATATTATTGGCCAAGTGTCTAGATCGAATTTGAATGTCGATTCGTGGAATAATTGATTATTTTTTTTTGAACTTTTGCATGTTATTTGGTTCATGTACTTTTCCCTTCCTCAATTCAAATAAAGAAATTGGTTCAATTTTCAAGTTCTCATTATTTCGTTTTAGAACTAGAAACTGTTCTTTTAGAACTAGAACATCGTTTAGAAACTAAGAAATATTCGTGTAGAACTCTTTAGAACTCGTTTGCGAACTAGAATATTTGATGACCATCTTTTTTTCTTTGAAACTTGTAGAGAGTCTTTTTTATGTTCTAATTATTTTTTGAGTTCCTTAATATGGGTCAAAAAAAGAAGGTTGGTTTGCGGGGAGACAACAGGGAGTTCGTTTCATTCCCCCACTGTTAAAAAAACTAAATTTTTTTTTTTCCTGTGTTTAATGGTCTCATGAGAGATCGTATTGTAGATCTTCGCAAGGTTTTAAACGAAAAAGAATAACTCTGTATCTGAATCCATCTGTAACCCAAATCTTTGGGAAATCTGTGCTGATATGGAACACCTTAGGTGCATTTAACATGTATTTCTCTATCCATTCCTTCAAATCCTCATAACCACTGGGGAATTGGAATATAACCAGACGTCCATATTTTTAGCTATATCAATGAAGGCAATACAATTGTTTTTTCTAAAACAAAGATTGGGGTATCAGCATCAAACCTCTTATTGCTGAGCAAATATAATGCTATCCCAAATTTCTGATATTGTTATCAGGTCATCTCCTCTTGTTTTTGTCTCCGCGTCTTTTTTTTCCCAGGTTGTTTCTCTCCTCTTCCCTCAAGGTCGGAAGTTTCGGATTTGTTTCCCCCCACGGAATTCCTAAAAATAAGATTAATTATTAGAGTATTATATCTATCAAAAAAGAAAAAAAAAAAGATCTATCAAAAAAGAAAAAAAAAGGACTTTGTCTATTCGATCCAAAAAAAGAGGGGCAGGAAATTCTGTGAATATTTCCCCAAACTGTTTTACGTCTTTGCGCAGCAGGGATCCTGGATATACCGATTAAACTATGGTGTTGCGAATAACGTATCAAAGCAACCTTCTTCTGCTTATGCTTGATCACTAGTATCAGTACGGTAAGGATCCGGATTGTTATCAGTATAGATCACCACCCGTTCGCTTTTCTTGAACTAATTTCATACTCTTACTGCTGTTCCTTCTAATTTCGGATCCAGTCTTCTAATCAGCGGTCAATTGTAGACCGTGGAGGAACCTGTTTACTGATTTCTATTCCAATGGATTTTTTTTCAGTTGTTGTTTGATCATTTGGATTGGTTGTAATTATGTCCGAATACAAATCTCAAGGATTTTGCTTACTTTCTGAATTAATTCTTATTTCTTCTTCCAATAAAAATAAAGAAGGATTCATCGATTGACGTAGAAATTGACAATATAATTAATGATGATTTCTCATCAAGCGGATTCTTTTCATGTTCAAATTCTCGAGAATTTTTAGAACTAGGAAAGGCTGAATCTTATTTATCCAAAACGTTTCTATGGACTCTAAATCTTCTCTTCTGTAGAAGTAATTAAATCATTTGTGGAAGTAATTAAATCATTTGTGGAAGTAATTAAATCATCATGATTGATGTGAATAGAATTTTTTTAGTGTTCCACGTACGGTCCGTTCAAAAAAAAAGGATTTCATTGTTTTTTTTTTTTGTGTTTTTTTTTTAACCGGCCTTTTGCAAGTATCTGCTCATTCTCATAGTTGCCATAATCTGGTCTTTTTTTTCAAGTATATCTAGAGCAGAGATACCTTTCTTCTTCTTCTTCTTCTTCTTATTAGTTCTAGGTTTTATTCGACTTATAATTCCTTGCTAAAGTTGTATTTTTTTTGCTCATTGGTAGAAACCCAATAATCATATAGGGTCTTCATGGGAAAATTTGTCGGAATGTACAAAGACATTTTGCGTTTCTATCATTTCGAAAAATTGATAAAACTAGGCGGATTGTAAAGAATTATTTTTTTCCATCACTTGAACACGTATAAAAAAATATTGTGACATTCATTTTGTACACTATTTTCAAATCGATTATTTTTTATATATCGCAATGGACGATCCAACGCTTATGATCAAAAGAAAAGTTAATAGTTTTTCAAAGTCAAAGCAGAAAAAAGTCTTTTCAATTTTTCTCTCTTCAGTCTTCCAATTCCCAATTATCTTGATAGGTATCAGATAAGAATCTTCGTAAACTGGCTATCTTTAATGCAGGTGATCTTTAAAGTGAAAGTGGAATTCATGCTTTGTTTTTTCCCTTCCATTCACTGGATCTCTTCCGTTGCATCTATTTTGTCCGGATCTCCTTTCTTCCGAATAAAGGGAAGGGCTTTGTCGGTGGATCCCTCTTGTCCTGTTTAGTCTCTTCCTTTCGGAAGTTGTTATTTCTACATCGCTTTCT
>PYDT01000162.1:50000-67500 GCA_004837865.1 Musa balbisiana | reverse complement strand
GCAAAAGCGAGAAAAACCCATCCCTCTCTTTCCTTTTTACGTCCCCATGTCGCCACACGGAGGGAATGGGGACGTTAAAAAAGGGGATCCTATCAACTAACTTGTTCCGACCTAGGATAATAAGGTCATGCGCTTGGCTACTTCACCGTCGAGAAACGAAAGAAGACTTCCATATCCAGCTTAGCTCAGACGTAGCTCGTTCTTTTGGGTGTGAAGCAGTGTCAAACCAAAATACCCCAACAAGCATAAGCATGCTTTCCCTGAAAAGGAGGTGATCCAGCCGCACCTCCAGACGCTACCTTGTTACGACTTCACTCCAGTCACTAGGCCCCGCCGTCGTGCAACCCCTCCTGCGGTTAAAGGTCACGACTTCGGGCTGGCCAGTCCCATAGTGTGACGGGCGGTTGTACAAGGACGGGAACGAATTCACCGCCGTATGGCTGACCGGCGATTACTAGCGATTCCGGCTTCATGCAGGCGAGTTGCAGCCTGCAATCCGAAATGAGGGACGGGTTTTGTGGGGTTAGCTCACCTCGCGGGATCGCGACCCTTTGTCCCGGCCATGTAGCACGTGTGTCGCCCGGGCATAAGGGGCATGATGACTTGACGGTATCCCCACCTTCCTCCGGCTTATCACCGGCAGTTGTTCAGGGTTCCAAACTCAATGGTGGCAACTAAACACGAGGGTTGCGCTCGTTGCGGGACTTAACCAACACCTTACGCAACGAGCTGAACTGACAGCCATGCACCCCCTGTGCCGCGTTCCCGAAGGCACCCCTCTCTTTCAAGAGGATTAACGGCCAGTCAAAGCCCTGGTAAGGTTCTTCGCTTGACATCGAAATAAACCACATGCTCCACCGCTTGTGCGGGCCCCGTCAATTCCTTGAGTTTATTCTTGCGAAGTACTCCCCAGGCGGGATACTTAACGCGTTAGCGACAGAACTGCACGGGGTCGATACGCACAGAGCCAGTATCCAGTTTACGCTAGGACTACTGGGGTATCAATCCCATTTGCTCCCCTAGCTTTTGTCCTCTCAGTGTCAGTGTCGGCCCACAGCAGAGTGCTTTCGCCGGGGGGGCCGTTGGTGTTCTTTCGATCTCTACGCATTTCACCGCTCCACCGGAAATTCCTATCCCCTACCGTACTCCAGCTTGGTAGTTCCACCGCCTGTCAGGGTTGAGCCCTGGGATTTGACGCGGAGGGACTTGAAAAGCCACCTACAGACGCTTTACGCCAATCATTCGGATAACGCTGCCTCCTCTGTCTTACGCGGCTGTGGCACAGAGGGTAGCGATGCTTATTCCCAGATACCGTCATTGTTTCTCTCCGAGAAAAGAAGTTCACGACCCGTGGCCTTTACTCCCACGCGGCATTGCTCGCGGCTTGGCCCATGCGAGAAAATTCCCCATGCTGCCTACCGTAGGAGTCTGGGCGATTTTCTCAGTCCCCGTGTGGCTGTCATCCTCTCGGACCAGCTCTGGATTTCATAGCCTTGGTAAGCTATAACCTCACAACTAGCTATCAGACGCAAGCACCTCCTCGGGCGGATTCATCCTTTTGCTCATAGCCTACGAGCGGATAGCAAACGTTTCGTGTTTTCCCTCCCAAGGGCAGGTTCTTACGCGTTACTCACCACTCCGCCACTGAAAACAACACTTCCAGTCCGACTTGCATTGTAGTTAAGATGCCGCCAGCGTTCATCCTGAGCCAGGATAGAACTCTCCATGAGATTTATAGTTGCATCTACTTATAGCTTCCTGTTCGTAGGACAAAGCTGATTCGGAATTCTCTTTCATCTAGGAATAACTTGTACCATGCCGCTTTAGTAGCTGGAGTTCGTCCCAGCAATATAGTCATCCCTACCTATCCCCGTATCCCACAAGCCTCTATCCATCCGTTCGATCACGGCGGGGACAAAGTCAAAATAGAAAACTTACATTGGGTTAGGGATAACAGGCTTCGAAATGATGACTCCCACGTCGAAGGGACACTTCCGCTGAGTTATATCTTCCGGTCCCATCGAGAATAGAACTAACTAATCCTAAGGGCAAAGGGCGAGGAAACTCAACGCCCACTATTCTGAACACTGGAGCGGCCTCTTTTCGCACTATTATGGATAGTAAAATAGTGTCTGGGTTATGGATAGTAAAATAATGGGAAAAATTGGATTCAATTGTCAAACTGCTCCTATCGGAAATGATTGACTACGGATTCGAACATAGCACATGGTTTTCAAAAACCGTACGATTTTCACGATCTAAAGCGTAAGAAGAGCAGGTTTACATGAAGAAGATTTTGATTCGCATGTCTTTCGATATGGTAGGGAGAAGCACCCGACTCGGGATTGTTAAAAAAAGAGGGAAGCAGAACAAGTCAAGATGGTATAGATCACCCCTTCTTCTTGCGCCAAGAATTACAGTTCCGAAGGAAAACGGAGTCCATTCTTTTCATTTCCATTCAAGAGTTCCTATGTGTCCACCCTTTTTTGAGACCCGAAAAGACAAAATGGACAAATCCTTTTCTTAGGAATACATACAAGAAAAAGGATAATGGTAACACACCATAACTACTTCATTGGATTTATTAATTTCATAGTTATAGAAATATTAATTTCATAGTTATAGAATATTAATTTCATAGTAATAGAAATTACATTTTTGGGGTTTTCCGACGAGACAGAATTTGTAACTTACTATCCTCTTTGCCCAGCAGGCAAAGATTTACCTCTGTGGAAGGACTGATCATTCGGATCGACAGAGGGTCAAACTCCATTGCAATTGCCAGAATCCATGTTGTAATTTGAGCCGGTTGCCCTCCTTGCCTTCTCTCACGGTACAACCTCTTCCCGCGGAGCCCCCTTTCTCCTCGGTCACAGGACAAATGTAGGACTGGTCTGGCAACAGTTCATCACGAAGAAAGGACCACCGAACCGGGATCCTAACTAATACTATATAGCGAACCGGATCATAACTAATATAATAAATATTAATAGAAAAAAAAACTGTCATTTCTGTATACTTCCCCGGTGCCATGCTACGCGGGCCTACGCAGCGATCGGACAGAGGGGATTATACCTTCAACACCAACATAGGTCATCGAAAGGATCTCGGACGACAACTAAAGCACGAGAAGCCAGGATCTTTCAGGGAAAATGAATTCTATTTGAAGAGTGCATAACCGCAGGATAAGCTCACATAACCCGTCCAATTGGATCCAATTCGGGATTTTTCCTTGGGAGGTTCGGGAAGAATTGGAATGTAATAATATCAGATATACAGAAAGGGAACAGGTTCTCTATTGATTCAAACGCTGGGGTAGGGACTAGCGGAAGAGGAAAAAAACCGAAGATTTTCACATAGTACTTTTTGTTTTTGATCGAAAAATAAATCTGATTTATTTCGTACCCTTGCTCGATGAGAAAATGGGTAGATTCTACAGGATCAACAAACCCATGGGAACTTAAGGAATGATGGGAAGGGAATAAAAAGAACGAGAGGGAAAGAAACTCCCTGACATAAAGAATAAAGAATAAAGCAAAAAAAAAAAATAAGTAGAGATCAAACTAAGTAGAAGATAGAAGAGCCCAGATTCCAAATGAACAAATTCAAAATCGAAAAGGTCTTCTGATTCTCGAAAAATAAGGGGCAAGGGGGGGGGGGGGGGAAAAATTGATCGAGAAAGATTTTTGTTCTTATTATAAGATCGTGATTTGATCCGATATGTTTGGTAACAGAATAATCTTCCCCTTTGATCATAAATGGAAAGTGTTCAATTGGAACATGGAAAACGTGACTGAATTGGTCTAGTTCTCTTCGGGACGGAGTGGAATAAGGGAGGAGATTCTCGAACGAAGAAAAAGGAATCCAATTACTGCGAAGAATTGAAGAGGAGAAGTATGAGGTGAAAATTCATGTACGGTTCTGTAGAGTGACAGTAAGGGTGATTATCTGTCAACTTTTCACTATCACCCCCAAAAAAACCCAAACTCTGCATTACGTAAGTGGCCAGAGTACGATACCTCGGATTTGAAACACTGCTTCTTACTGGTATGGCCATTAATTAAAGAACATCTTAGTATTAGTAAGAGGAGGAAGGGTTAAGGATTTACCCGGTGTTAGTATCCCATTGTTCGAGGAACCCTAGATGCTGTCGGAGTAAAGGATCGTCGACAAGGGCGTTCTAGTGCGTTGTAGATTCTTATCCAAGACTTGTATCATTTGATGATGCCATGTGAATCGCTAGAAACATGTGAAGTGTATGGCTAACCCAATAACGAAAGTTTCGTAAGGGGACGGGAGCAGGCTACCATGAGACAAAAGATCTTCTTTCTAAGAGATTCGTTCGGGAAACATTAAGGTACAGGTCAAATTTGAAATCATTTCAGAGGTTTTCCCGTACTTGTCCGTGTCAACAAACAATTCGAAATACCTCGACTTTTTAGAACAGGTCCGAGTCAAAATAGCCAAGGATTCGAAGCACTTCTTGACTTCACTAGTTCGGAAACCTAAGGACTCGACCGTTATGGATATGTAAAATACAGGATTTCCAATCTAGCAGGAAAAGGAGGGAAACGGATACTCAATTAAAGTGAGTAAACAGAATTCAATACTCGATTTCATTGATACTTGATAGAATCTGTGGAAAGGCCGTATTCGATGAAACGGTCGTATTGTAGGCTTGGAGGGAGATTTTCATATCTTTCGCGATCCACCCTACAATTATGGGTAACAAAGCCAAAATACGTAAATTTCGTTTTTAAGCCCTTTTAAAAAAGAAAATGATTCTTGAACCTCTTTCACGCCCTGTCGATCGAGGTACTGCAGAAGAAAAACTGCAAAATCGATCCAATTATCGTAATAGATAGTTAACATGTTGGTTTTAACACGTATTCTGAAACACGGAAAAAAATCATTGCTTATCAAATTATCTATCGAGCCATGAAAAAGATCAACCAAAAGACAGAAACAAATCCACTATCTGTTTTACGTCACGCAATACCGTGGAGTAACTCCCGAATTATGCGTAAAAGCAAAGGACGTAGTAGGAGGTCGCCCATCAAGTTCCTATTGACATAGGAATCTACAAAGGAAAAAAGCACTTGCCATCGTTGGTATTAGGGGAATCCCGAAAACGTCCGGGTCGAAAGATGGCTTTCAAATTAAGTTCCGAATTAGTAGATGCTGCCAAAGGGAGTGGCGATGCCTACGCAAAAAGGAGAGACACATAGAATGGCAGATGGCAACTAGAGCTTGTGCACAATTTTCGTTAATCATGGAAACAGGATCTATATAGACATGGATTCCATACATCTCGATCGGAAAAGAATCAATAGAAAAAGAATCGGACGATATCGTTCTCGAAACAACCAAAGGAAAAGAAGATGAAACATAAATCATGGATCATAATCCCTCTCGGGGCGTGCTTAAGAATAAGAAAGAGGAATCTTATGGAAATATCATGGAATAAAGGTGTTCCTATTCTCCTGGGATTCCGTAAATATCCCATTCCAAAAATAGAAAGTGCGAACAACAATTGGGACTTTGTCGAGATTGGTAGCAGTTACTAATTAAGATCTGGAATGTATCAGAATGAAAACTCATCTCGATTATACGAGAATTTTTAGAAGCGTTCATTTGTTCTCTCCATGGAGTTTCATTTCCAGAAGCTCCTAATTTTGGCCTCATTCTTCTTTCTGATGATCGATTCAACCTTGATCAAACGGATAGACATTGTGCTAGTCATCTGCTTCAACAAGCTTCCGTAATAAGCAACGGAACCTCGTTCCGATGGACGCGAAACACCTTAATTAGCTTTTCGGGAATTTCCAAAACGAACAATTTCAACGAAATCTTTCCAATTCTTTATTTTACATGTCAACTCTATGTAGTACTCTATCCGTAGGTACATTGAATGACAGAAAGGGCTATAAACAGAGTTCTGTTATTCGTATTAAACAGCTACTCTAGGAGGAATGTTTTTATGTGGTGCTAACGATTTAATAACTATCTTTGTAGCTCCCGAAGGTTCAGTTTGTGCCTACCTATTATTCTGGATATACCAGAGGATGTACGGTATAAGGAGGATACTATGAAAATTTACTATGGGTGGGCAAAGCTCTTTATTCTGGTTCATTGGTTTTCCTTGGCTATATGGTGCATCTGGGGGGGAGATCGAGCCAAGAATAGTGAATGGTAATTATCAATACACAATGTATAACCTCCCAGAAATTCAATGCGCTTTACCATAACTGAGGATGGGTTCAAGCGTTCCCAGCCCCTTTTCATCAATGGACTCTTGACGTATACGAAGCAGTGCGGTTCGTTCGACAAATTCATACCCTCTATATCGATCTCTGAGATGTTGGATTTTCAAAACTCCATAGCATGCAGGAAGAGAAATGCTATCCCACTCGGACAAAGACATAACTTTACAAAAGTTTATTGTGTCTTTTGTTCAAAACAGTAAAGTGAAGCAGGGTCAGGAACAACGAATCTCTTTATGATAAAACGAGATCCATTTTGCAAGTTCGTATTAGGGTAGTTCCTACAAAGGTCGGACTAATGACGTATACAATGCTTGAATTATCGATGTAGAGCTTAAATAGTTGGTTCTCCTCCTTCAGAGACTACGAGGGTACATAGAAGAATCGTTGACAAAAGGATCACACTAAAAGGATCATTTCAGGCTATGAGCACGAATCAAATCAGATGGTTCTATCAATCTTTCTGACTTGCTCCTACGGAACAAGGTCGAACGGATTGAAAAAGTCAGTCATTCACAAACCATGATGAAGGATTCCTCGAAAAGTTAAGGATTAGTAATTTTTTTTTTTTTTTTTTCCCCCTTTTTAGAAACGAATGGATTGGTCTTATACATACGCGAGGAAGGTATCAAAAAAAGGAAAGAAGATGATTCTTCTTTCTTTTATTCACTAGGAGCCGGCGAGATGAAGTCTCTGCACGGTTTGAATAGAGAAAGAAGTGAGGATCCTCTTTTCGACTCGACCTCCCACTCCAGTCGTGCTTTTCTTTATGTTACTTCGAAAGTACTGCTCAGCTTCAGACAACGCGAATTGCGATATTCCTTTTATTTTTCATCAAACCGAATGCATCTTCTTCTGGAAATCCAGCTATTTTAGATGATATTGGGGAATCTCTTCTATTACTAAACAAGCATGAAACGATGCTTGCACACATTCGTCAATCGGTCAAATCAGGATATGTAACATTGGATAATTGTTGGCGATATTATGATGGATATGCAAGCCTGTAACCTTATATGCTGTTATATATCTCCAGAATATCGGAACTTTGCTTATTGGAGCCAAAATTTTTTTGGTTTTTTTAAAATTATTTGGTTACGTACCGGACCGACACCATTCGAGATCCTGCAGGATATCCACGAAAGATCCTTTTTTGGCTCTATCTTAAGCAAAGGTCTCTTATCCCTAGGAGGGTCTTCCTCACTAGCAGGTTTTTTCGGAAAACTCCATATATGCTGGTGTGGATGGCAGCAGGCATAATGGCATGTGTCACATAGGACTCCTTACGAGCGTGGTTTCTACTACTATATCTAAAATAATCAAGTTATTAAATGCTGGACGCCATAATCAAGAACAACCCCGGCGTGCGAAATTATAGAAGATCTCCTGTAAAGATCAAACAATTCATCGAATTGAGTATGACGGTATGTGTGAGTAGCATTACTATACCAGAATATCAATGAAACCAATACTTGCAATTGTCCCCAGGATACCCCTTTTAGCTTCTAGGTCTATTTTTTAGTTCAGAGATCCCTCGTCATAACTGGCAATAACAAGAATTAGCTACGATCTGTTACGCCCAACCCAAATGGGAATGGGCTGGGGTTCTTGAACTTATATCATGGAATCGAGCGATCATCAGATATAAGTGCATTCATACCGGACCAGACGGAATAGGGTTATGTTACATTCTTATTATGAGGATGGTCATTCGAGAGTACGTAAATAGATCTTGTGTACATATGGATCGTAGTCGTTACATTCTCTCTAGGAGTAGGAATAGGCGTAATCGGCCTGATTTTGACATATCCTCGTATTGGGTACCATATTCATTCTTTTTTGGGCTCTATTGAATCGAGAATAGGTTTGATTGTCATCTTTTTGATGATATATAAGGTTCCTCCGGATAATTCAAATCGAAGCAATTTGTGTCTGACCCGCGGGCTATATGACATGACCGATCATAGAAGACTCAACACTCACTTGGTCATATATCCATATTCACATTCGATAGAATAATATTCTGGAATACGATTCACTTAAGATGCATGATGGTGAAATGTAGACACGCGAGACTCAAATCTCGTGCTAAAGAGCGTGGAGGTTCGAGTCCTCTTAAAGGCATAATATTGAGAATGTATTGAATGAGAAATTCAATAACAGATTTCGGATCTAATCAAGATTTGATTATACCGAGTATCTATTGTCGATACGAAGTATTCCGGCAATCCCCACGATCCGGTCAGAGCTGTTGGAATGGATATGATCGGGCAGGGGATCACGAAATCTTGGCGATTTTCTCTATCTAAAGGAAGGAGGAGTCGTTGGAAACGTACCGCCCCGCCCACCCACGAGAAGATTCAAGCAGGAATCACACAAGGGTATGGATTGATAAAAAAAACCTTCCGGTAACTACCCACAGTACCCATAACCCAGCAGATAAAGTACAATTATATAGTCCGTTTTAGGGATGGCGACTTACCCAATTCGTGACTTTGGCACTGGACGTTCCCAAAATGGATGGGTCGGGTGAATTAGAGAATAGAACAGACGTCTGTAGGGGGGCTGGAGACAGACGTCTGTTGCATTCGGCTTCTTCTCTTTCCGGGCCTATCCGAAAGAGAATCCAGTACCTCTGGTCGTGAATATCTGAATAGGACGAACCGGCCTCAAGTGGATATATTTGCCTCGGAACAAAAAAAATTAGAATTGGCCGGTAACCGGAATATGTATTTATATGGGGGATTTCAATTGAGAAGATCCATCGACCTGAGACGAGAGAAAGGTCTATCGATTTCTTTAGTTATTCAGTTAAAACCAATGATTCGTTATTGGAGCAGATAGCAACAAGCCATTTAATAGGACATGCGTATTTTTTTTTCGATGGATTACACTGGTTTCATTAAGGAACTGTTTGATGTGTAGTGAGTAAAATAGATTCTGGTGTATCGCCGTTCAAGACTTCTTGTTTAGGCAGTTCCTATCATCCAACATAGTGTTGTTGATCTAAGATTTCAATTCTTCCATGTTTCACAGTAGAATATGTTCCATGGAGCTTAAGTCCAAATATGGAATAAAAAATGTTCCGACTCTACCACCAGGCAAGCCGTTCCACTAACCTTTTTCATGGCACATATCTTTACAGGCTAAGGAATAGGGAAATCTTCTCCTGTTACATGAATCAATGTTTAATTTCACCGAGAAAAGCCATCCCTTTCTCAACATTGTTTTGTTATTTGATCCAATAGCGTACGTTAGATAGGAACAGATTTGATAAATACTGATAACTCTCGGATAGCGATTAGAAGGAAAGAACATTAGATAATGGACTATGCTTCTAAGCCATCTCTGGAGCTGAATCAAAACAATTCGAGTACCTTTCTTGCGTATTTTTGAGGAATCAGCATTTATACCTAGCTGTAGAAGGTTTGTTTGGAAGTATAAGCACCTGACATCTCTTAATCTGCAAAGGAATTCTCGACGTGAAAACACGAGACAAAAGGTGATCTTTAATAGGAAAAAGAAGGATCCGCCGGTCCCAAATGAATTTGCCCTACTCGAAAAAAGCCTTGTTCTTTGGCAGAACTATCTCGTGTATGGTACTGATGGTTTCATCTGAGAAGAACTCCGAAATCATTCTCTTGAAGCTCATTCTCTTCATGATAAAAAGGTCCGCTTGCCCGAGCCCGATAGGCGACAAAAGTGGGCTTTTCAATACAATAACATAGTTGCCACAAGGGCGCCTATTCTAGGAGCCCCAAACTATGTGATGAATAAAATCTCCTTTATCTGTTGAGGTCGACGACTCTTTATATTCTTCAAACTCCGATTCGATTTTTCATATAGAAATCTCTGATCAACGATAGAACAAGATCTGGTGTGCATCATACTAACTGTTCGGACCGAAAGAAAGTAGTCATCGATTATTATCAAACTGACCTGCAAATCTTTTTCTGTCCTGGGGGCCCCACAAGAGCGCCTTTTTCTACTTCTAATAGGCCATGAACTAGATCAGATCTATCAAAACGAATCTCGAAGAAGTGATCAGAGTTTTTATCAGGTCGGGTGAGACCAAAGGATCTTGAGCGACCGATCGGCAGAACAACTCAAAGATAAAGAAAGAAGTATCGTTAATTTCTTCATGCTCGTTCCAAGTTCGAAGTACCATTTGTACAAATAAGGAATCCATTCTGATTCTCTTTCATATAGATAGTATAGGATCTATGGGGGCAATACTTAGAAGACATTTTGTGCAACAGCCCTTCTATTGATAGAAAAGGAGACCATGACCGAACCGACTTACTGGGATCGCAAATCCAAGTTGTCTATGAAGAGCTAATCTAATTGTATAGTTTCTATTGATTTCTTCTGTGAAACTAATGATAGGGCTAAGTGATAAGTGCGACAGATCTCGTACCTTGGACCCATGGTGAGGGACCCCAATCCGTTAGTAGGGAACATTTTCTTTTCCAAGGAAATCACCTAGTATATGAAAGAATGAAAAAGTGCTTCGTTGTTGCGGATAAGAGCCTTCGTATCTCCCAATGCATGATTAATTTATTCGGAGCTATTAGAGCGGGATCCAACTGTTGGGGAATATGAGTCGACGAAATAACAAGAATATCTAGTGGAACATCTTTCACAATCTCTGAGAGATAGTTCTCTAATAGACCCGGATAAGTAATCGATAATTCAGATACAGATCTGAATGTTGGAATCCATATTATGCAAGGAGGACAGGGCGTTGGCTATTCGAATTGAAAGGGATCTCAAATCGGTCTATTTCGGCGTATATACATCGTTGCAGCTCCGTATCAAGAATAATCAATATAGTCACTATTCAGCAATATCGATATCGTCACTATCATCAATATCGATATCGTCACTATCATCAAAATCGATATCATCAATAAAATAATCTTTAGGCTTGTCATCCGGGAACTTGTTCGGAACTACCGGAATGAAAGGAACATAGGGTTTGTCGATATGTATTGACCCAATAGGATCGTCCAGTTCCTATAGAACCTATCACTAAATATTCCTCGAAGGGGATAGGGCTAAGCGGAGCGAAAAGGGTTTTCCATGAGATGGGAAATGAAATATAGACCCACACGAGGTTTGTGAAGAAGTAATTGTCTGATAATGAGCAAGGAATATCCGTCTTCTGCCTAAACAGGATCCATTGAACTCAGAATTCATTATATACTTGTAAAACTAAGTATCGTAAGTAAATGATCCGGGTGTTCATCATTGATAACCAGAGTCATTTTTTGATAAAATGTCACTATGAGTCAGACTCAATAGAATTTATCAATCTTTTCTGTCGTTAGGTGGAGAACGACCCAAGAATCTCTTTCTTCATCATCAACTCGAAGCACTGTCGCGACCAGTGATCTAATTTCTCAGTAGCCAATCACCGTCACCCTTTTTTCTTTTTCGTATCACTGGAATAGATCCTTACTTGTACGACGTAGATGTTCGATTCTCGAAAAAGTGATGTCGATTGATGGGATTTTGGTTATGATATTATGCGATTGATGGGATTTGATATGATACTTATGAGATCGATGAGATTGATATTCAAATATTCTTCCTAGAAACGTATGATTTGACCCCACAAGCGACCAATAGCTGTTGCCACCAAAGCAACGCAAAAACCGAGTTCTTCCAGAGATCTCCTAATGTTTCAGAACAAATAGAAAGGATTCTTTAAACAGAAAAGAATTCAGTTCAGATTGTCGGATACCATCCAACAGTTTTCGAAACTCATCATGTATGATGGAATCATCAAAGATTTGATCTTTTCTAATCGTCTGTAACTCACTAGAAGGCTGGAAACAAAGAGGAAGAGTATACGAAACGAGATATCCAAGCAACAAGAAGAAGGAAAAAGATTGAATAGACGGAAATCAACATCCCGAGCATTTGTTGATATCAGATGTGTCATTCAATGGGAACGGGTGACCATATTCGATGAATCATTTCTTCGGACCAGAAGAAGATTTCTGTAAACACTCCCTCGAAATCTCACTTATCAGAGTCCATTGTGGAAGAATATTCTGAGGGAATTGGCCATGATAGATTTATCAATGATACTATCATGCAAAATGGGATACAAATTTTAAATGGTACAAATTAGGTGACTGTACTAGTATCGACAATGGAGGTCTGAAAAAGTATCTAAAGGGGGAAATTTAGATATTGCACTCTGCGAAGAAGGAACCATGGCATAGTATGTTGGGAACGGATTCATGTTGTTTGGAACAGATTCCATTTTGAGAGATTTGAAAAAAAGCACTATCTCGTTGAAAAGTCTATACATCTGCCGTTTCTCAACGCATTTCTTTAGAGGAAAGACTCCGTGTTTTTTTCCTCTTCGGTGGTAAATATTCTCAGAACATGGAGGGTGAATCAAACCCATGTTTGAATGAAATGAGTACGATGCAAGTTTTCCTTCTGAATCCGATAGATTCATATATGAAAGAGGCTGGACAATAAGTTCTTCCAAAAATTGTAATCTTTGTTCAGTTAGAGGTTTGTTGCAGACATGGTCCTGCGATCGCGAAAGAGCTCTACGAACGAATGGCTCGGAGCGAATGGGAAAACGAAAGATTGCAAGTTATACGTTTTGACCACTTTGTGGAAAATCTTTAGGTCTGAATATGTTTAGCTACCTGGACTCGAGTGGTGAAATAGTCTCTTCTCCAAAAAAATATGTTTTTTTTACCGACAGCACGAAGAAAAACATTTTGTTGCGATATGAACAGGTATAGTGAGCGAATTGCCATATGAAGATCATAACTTCTGATACGGGTCTTTTCCACATAAAAAGGGAATCTTTTGTCAATAGGAACAAGTGATTGGTCATTCAAGAATCGAAAGTCGATGTGCTTTTATAAAAAGAAGATATCAATGAAACTTCATGAAGGGTTAACGGGATGCCGCCAATTGTCTCGATCCTTGGAAATCGCTGAGAAATAGGATCGTGTTATCAAAGGATTTCTGCGATATTTATAGTATAGAATGAGTCAATCATCCACTCTGGGATCTTTTTGAACAAAATGGTTGTTGTTCCTCCAGATTTAAAGAATTCAGGTCTTTGGGAGTATCATGATCATCCAATAAGAAGGGTTTCATGTATTCAAATGAACGATTTATTTGAACACTATTGATTCTAAAAACTGATGCGGGAGTTGATCATTCGGACCTTTCAATTCCCGGATGTGGATTCGGACTATGAATGGGGATAATTCCCGCACGCACAAAGAAAAGGGAAGTGACTTGGACAAAAAGGGAAGTGACTTGGACAAAAAGGGAAGTGACTTGGACAAAAAGGGAAGTGACTTGGACAAAAAGGGAAGTGACTTGGACAAAAAAGAAACGAAGGGACTTAGACAAATTTGTTTGTCGATTAGCATCGGACCAATCAATCGAATATTGATTAATAGTAACCGTCGAACACTAATTGAAAAGGGTTTTATTCTGTTCAGAAACGAACCAGTTCCAAATGTTCCTGAATTGCTTGCTCTAATTGGACCATTTGTATCGATATACATCGGATCAAGATTCATGGATCTCTCGGTTCGAGGAAAAAAACAGAGGATCAAAAACCATTCTTCGACTCTTTTTCAAATTCGATAACTGTTGGTTGATGTATATTTCATTAAGTTATATGATTCAGAGTATCATTCCTATTTGATCCTTGGAATTCAATATTCGAAGTTGCGATCGGATCTATTCATTAAAAAGAATCGATTTAAGATAATTCTTATGTACAATAGGGCTATATTGGATTGGAACAAGATTCGGATCAATCTATATGATTGACTGCCTCCATTATGTTGTTGCTAGCAAATACCGTGTGTTTTTGTTTGGATTTCGAACATTCCGCAGTAGATCCGGACCGATTTTTTTCTGATCCTTCGATAAAAAGATTCATTCTCTTCATAAAAAAGAGGAGGTGCGAACCAATAAAGATTTCTTTTGCGATTCATCTCTGGAGTTGAATACCTCATTCAAGAATTTTTTTTGATCAACCCGTAGGAATCAATAGAAAAGGCAATCCCCTATGATCCACCAGATTCCGGCTCGGTTATTGATAGAGTGAATAGATCTGCCATTTCTTGAAATCTCTCTTCTGATTAAAAAGCGTGGTTGTGTAACGTGTAGTCCCCATTTGGTTCCGGTCATGGAATAGATGACAAAAATAAATCAAAAAATGGATTTTGTTCAAGATGAAATCTTATTGGAACTGTCCATATCCGGTTCATCCTTCGGAACATATCACATCCGGATCTGTGAAATAGGATGCTGAGGGACGGTATTTTGTAACACATAATTATCTTGAATATATCAACCATTTCGTGATTTTCCAACGCCGGGGAAGGGACAAAGAAGAACATCTTGTTTTTTCTTCAAAAATTTCTGATCTCTAGTGACCTCTCAATAGGATTGCCGAACCCAGAGAGTTATGACCATCGTTGTCAGAGAAAAAAAAGAACGAATTGATCTTGTAGGATTCCCAAGAAATTCTTCGATTTCTTCCGGAAAGCCGATGATTATCATCTGCTTCTCACGTTCCGTGAATAGCCGGGACATTGAGGAAGATCAAAAAGGCATTTCGGGAATCGATCTGATTCTATCTCTGTTCGTTCCGTTTGAAGAAAGGAAGGATCCCAAAGAAGCGATATTCTTCGTTGCTGAAGTCTGTTTGATCGATCAATGTGGGATATTCTGAATCCTCATTTCTAATGGAATCGAAATGATCTATGGATTGATCAGAAGATCCTTTCAATTGGCTAGAATCCCTACTTGAACGAAAATAGATCTTGTGGAATCATATTGAATATTTGACAATAATTCCGTACCGTGCTAAAAAACGATCCTTGTTACCAACCACACATTGTCTAACCAAATCAAATTCTCTCCTCGATTACGTTCCTCAAAAATCCGATTCGTGCTGATTCTTCCCCCAACTAACGAAGAGATCTTGGCGGAATTGCCACATATGAAATTGAACACAATTTTGCAAAGAAATACCCCACTTGTTTCTCGAGAAGAGATGGGAAACTGCTCAAATCATTTGATTGAATAGTTGCCTCAGCTCCTTGTTGTGTGAGAAACCCTCCCCTTCAATTGGTCTTTTTTCACGAAAAGCCGACAGAGATAACAACTCAAGTCTTTCCTAGATTCGAAATGAGCTGTCCCAAATTCACGTTGCTTATGTTTCGCTTCTTCCTCGGAGAAAGACGATCAAACAATCCCAATCATGGTACTTGCGGATCGGATCATCCGTATAGGATAAAAAAGAAACTCAGATATTCGCTATCTTTCTCTTTGAATGAGATCTTAATTCCAGCTCGGCTTCATTAGATATCTTACAACTAGAATCCCTCTTTTTTCCGATCGGTTCCTCCACCACCGCGAACTCCGGTTAGATTCAGGCATGATACACTTTTTATTTATTGGGAGAACCCAAGTACTCTCTTGCGGATCCATGAAACAACTCTCAGAAATCTTTTTCCCTTTTGGAAGATACAGGAACGAAACAATCAACCTATTGATATTGGAAGACCGAAAAAGATCTTCCAATGTCTCATTTCGGGGTCCAATGGACATCATAGGTATAGGAAGAAGCTCCATCAAATAGAGATTTTTTCTTTCGACCATCTTTCGATTGTTAATACGAGATATAAGGACCGCTACTACAAGCAGTACTACACCTTTGATACACCTTTGATAATGAAAATAACGATTGCTTGTTGAACCCTGCGACGTCACGTGAAAGTAGGGTACTCCAAATTCGGGGGTCAAAAAGTTTCATAAAGCGTTCTGTGATGGAAAAAAAAAATGTATTTGATCCACGAATCTAAGAAATAGTGAGAATTCTTGATCTCGCTCAATATCTCTCTCAATTCGACGAGCCAGAATGGAATGATGTCGTGCCCATAATCCACTCTAAAAAGATTTTATTTCAACTAAAGATTTTATTGCAATTGGAAGTGGTATTATACATTTACGATATACTTATTTATACGATATACTTATTTACGATATACTTATTTACGATATACTTATTACGATATACTTATTACGATATACTTATTTATACGATATACTTATTTATACGATATACTTATTTACGATATACTTATTTATACGATATACTTATTACGATATACTTATTTACGATATACTTATTACGATATACTTATTACGATATACTTATTTATACGATATACTTATTTATACGATATACTTATTACGATATACTTATTTACGATATACTTATTACGATATACTTATTTACGATATACTTATTTACGATATACTATTTACGATATATTATTTACGATATATTATTTACGATATATTATTTACGATATACGATGATCTCGTTAAGCATCCATGCTGATGGTTAAAGCGCCCAACTCATAATGGCAAATTCGTAGGTTCAATTCCTGCTGGATGCACACCAATGGGAACGTTCAAATACGTCTATGGAGCTCGGTATCAATGGAAATCTTCACATCCATACTAACGAATTGGTATGTTATATTCATACCATAACATATGAACAGTAAGAACTAGAATTCTTATCGATACTGGAAACTCATAGGGAAGAAAATGGATTTATGGATGGAATCAAATATGCAGTATTTACAGAAAAAAGTATTCGGTTATTGGGGAACAATCAATATACTTCTAATGTCGAATCAGGATCAACTAGGAAAGAAATAAAGCATTGGGTCGAACTCTTTCTTTGGTGTCAAGGTAATAGCTATGAATAGTCATCGACTCCCGGGAAAGGGTAGAAGAATGGGAACTATCTGATTGGGACCAGACAATGCTATAAGACGTATGATAATTCCGCTTCAACAGGTTTTCTAGTCCACATCTTATAGAGGAAAAGAAATTAAAGCAAAATACTTAATAACACCGGCGATACATGTATACAAAACTTCTACCCCGAGCACACGCAATGGAGCCGTAAACAGTCAAGTGAAATCCAATCCACGAAATAATTTGATCTATGGACAGCATCGTTGTAGTAAGGTCGTAATGCCAGAGGAATCATTACCGCACGGCATAGAGGGGGAGGTCATAAGCGTCTATACAGTAAAATCGATTTTCGACGGAATGAAAAAGACTATCTGGTAGAATCGTAACCATAGAATACGACCCTAATCGAAATGCATAACATTGGTATCATACACTATGGGGATGGTGAGAAGAGA
>PYDT01000162.1:0-45000 GCA_004837865.1 Musa balbisiana | reverse complement strand
ATTTATTGCCATAACCCCCAAAATAACGGGTTCATAAAAATGAACTATTTAAACCCTGATCATAAGCAAATACGTAAATATACTCCTGAAAAAGAAGTGGATATAGAAAGTATTGTTGCCGAGATTCTATCTTTTTCTAAATATCCTTGTAATTCTTCCATTTACATTTCACTTGAAGCAGGGGTAGGAGGCATTTATTGGGTTATCAAATGATACATAGTGCAATATGGTCAAAACAGGGTATTTGTATTCTATTATGTATTATAGAATACAATAGTAATAAAAATATATACCCCGAAAAGGAAACCGGGAGTCCAATCAATAGATCTTTTTATTCTCTTTTTCTATCGAATTGGTTATCTTCGTTGTTTATCTTCTTATAATTACAAGAGGATAACAAACCCTTTATTTTTGCAACCCGATCGCTCTTTTGACTTGGAATTTATTCTCTTATAAGTATTACTGTTTCTTCTACACATCCGTTTCTAATCCATAATAAAGAATAGTTAGGATTCATTAAAAAAAAAAAAAAAGGAAAACGAACAAGGTCCACCCACAGGAGGCAAAGCACCTTTCCCGTATCAGGCACTAATCTATTTTTAAAGTCTAATTAGATCGGGTAATCGTTCAATTCAAATTAAGAACATAAGCTCGTTGCTTTTTGTTTACCAGAATTGGAACCATAGGCTCTACCCTTTATCCTAGACCCAACTGTAAATGTGAATTTGTTTTGTCCCCTTCCCTTCCAAAAATTTTTTATTTTTGTAGCGATCCAGTAAGGTAAACTAAATAAAAGTTCCACTTCATTTTAATTTGTAATTTTTTAATAAAATAAGAAATTTATTTTTATTTTTATTACGACATGCTACTTTTTCCATTCATTACCTTGAGGATCAGTCGTGGTCTTATAGACTCTACCATAGTCTGGAAGGAATTTGTGCTTCATCCAAATGTGTAAAAGATCATAGTCGCACTTAAAAGCCGAGTACTCTACCGTTGAGTTAGCAACCCGAATAACATAAAATAAAGAGGAGATGTAGAGACGATCAAAATGAAAATAAATTAAATGCACTGCACGACCCCATCAAAATTTGGCATTGAACTAATAATAAATAAAAAATGTAAAAATAAATAAAAAATGTAAAAATAAATAAAAAATGTAAAAATAAGAAAACAAATGTACAGATCATATTTAAAAACACCAGATTCCTAAAAGAGATGCTCAAATTGTGACAGACCCACAGTTTTATCAATTTTTTTATTTTTGTTAAGTAAATTCCAAATACTCTTATATGACAGTAAACCCAACAATGCAAAACCCATTATTTGAGTAAAAGTGAAGTGAAAACCCAATATGGGGTCTGGATAAAGAGATTTATTTATCTATAATCAATTATATTTGTTCGATACACCATGTCAATATGAATGCAATGTTGAGAAAACAAATAACAAATAAAGTAAATAAAATAAGGATTTGTATTGGGTGAACGGCACAACATAAATAAGAAATTTTGATGGAAAAAAAATAAGGAAAAGATAAAGAAAAATCTCGGGTTTATTCAATCAATAGAGGTACAATAAGCAAGATTAATCCTTGTTTGTTGGTGGATTCCTATAACAAGAAAAAAGTAAATTTAAGTAGGAATAGCGGGGGTAAGAAAAGGGAAAATTTTAGGTAAAAAATTGTAAGTAAAAATTATACAAAGATAGATTTTATATTAATCATCTCCCCCCTTTTTTATTAATTTGTTGTTTTCTTTGAATTAAACTCGAAGTTTTTCTTTAAATAAATGTCGGCAGTATTAAAATATCAAAACAGTTCCTGTAGTTGAGCGGCCTTTTCAAGGAAATATAGAATAGCGGGAACGTTTAAATAAGTTTGATTCTTTATCGGATCATAAAAACCACTTTTCGAAAATCTCTTCCTTCTCTTCGGGATCGAACATCAATTGCAACGATTCGATAGATGGCTCATTGGGATAGATGTACATAAACAATCCCCCCCAGAAACGTATAGGAGGTTTTTCTCCTCATACGGCTCGAGCTCGAGAAAAAATTATTTTAATTTCGGTATATCTTTCTGATTAAAATATCAAATAGTAAACACAAAATAATGACTCAAATCATAGTCTAATTCATTATTATTATTTTGTTCTTCCTAAAAAAAAAAAAAAAAAGAAATTTCATTGTACTCATAACTCAAGTTGGGTAATTCTGACAGAATTCGAAGGGAAATCCTTAGACATTTATTGAGCCGTCTCTAACCTCTTTTGTTTGTCTCATCTCGAATCTATTTTTATTCCTGCTTCTGATCCAATTTTTGAGACAATTGAAAATAGTGTTTCCTTGTTTCGGAATCCTTATCTTGCTTTGTAAAATCATTGGGTTTAGACATTACTTCGGTGATCTTTACTCCTTTCAAAAGGGCAGCAACATACCTTTTGTTTTTTTTATTTCTTTCTATAGAAATAGAATACCTAGAGAAATAGAATACGAAGAATTGATTCCTCTGTGATACACTTTTTTTTGATCGAAATAGTTTTATCAATTCCGATATTTTCGTATTTTAGGTATACTTACCAAAGGTGGTCTAACTTATTGATTGATGGCACTAACCCTAGATTCTTCACCTTGAAACTGAATAAAGCCTTTCCGCGCGAGTCCATCTGTACTATCAAACCTAAGTAAAAAAATTAGATTCCTAATGGAACAGAACAAACTATGTCGAGCCAAGAGCATCTTCATTTCTATAGAAAATGGTGGATGTAAAAATCCACAGTGGATCATGTCCTTCAAGTCGCACGTTGCTTCTACCACATCGTTTCAAACGAAGTTTTACCATAACATTCCTCAATTTAGAATTCAATTTAATTTCAAACCGCAATGGAAGTTAATTGATTTAATATGTAATCATGAATAGTAATGGCTCAGATGGGAACAACGGGAACTATATAATAGTCTATACTTTATACCTATGGATAGATAAGTATTGTATTTATCCGGAGACAGCTCAGCAGGGATCCATTTCTTAACTCGATATTCTATCATATGAATGAAACGTATTTCTAAGAAAGATGCTTGCTTAAGACTTATTTACTTTACATCTCCAACAGATTGTTCGGGACGATCAATCATGAAATGCAGAATCTATTTTTCTAGAACAAAAAAACTATAAACCTCAAATCCTTTAATTTAATATATTTCCAATCCCGGAAAAAAATCATTATTCGTCAAATAAACTGTTCCAATGACCAAAAAACAAAAAGGTCGTAAGTTTCTAGATACTATTGATTTATCATATTTCTTCGAGTACCAACCAAGAGTTCATAAAAAATGTTTTAAAAATCTCCGACTTCAGCATCATGACTGGAACTATGTTTTCTAGTCATGACTAAACTGGATCTCTAATTCAATCACCAAGCGACGCAATCACAATGAGTAGCTAAAAATTTTTAGCAGATATTTCATTCCCTAAGGAGACATCAATTTTACCATGTTCAATTGAATTATCAATTGGTTTTCTTTTAACCAAAGAAGTAAATGGATTCTAAGAATCCATTCTAAGAATCAGAACAAAAGAAAAGGTTGTTCTCTTTAAGATTTTTCCGTTTTATGTGGGATACAATGTGATACCATCTTTTGTTTTCTGATGGAAACGATCTGGGACGGAAGGATTCGAACCTCCGAATAACGGGACCAAAACCCGCTGCCTTACCGCTTGGCCACGCCCCATTTTTCCTGTTTGGCACTAGTCAAGACTATTATTAGTATTAGTTATCGTCAATCCCCAACCCCCCCCCCCCCCACCAAAAAAAAACATAATACATAATAAAAACATATGGGATATTTTGTTTGTTGCTAGATTCAACACATGTAGATTAGATATAGAATCAAAAAAATTAATTGATCATTACATAGAATTCAATTAAGATAATGTATGAAAGTAGAATTCCTTGTATTCTCATTTGAGAATGGAAGGAAGGATTTTTGATTTGGGAGAGTTCAAAAAAAAAAGAAGGATTTTTGACTTGCCTTTTTCATTTTTCCCTTATAAAAATAAATCAATCAAAATAAAATTATCTAACGACAAGAACGAAATGTTTGTTATGTTTAATATCTTTAGCTTAATCTGTATCTGTCTTAATTCTGTCCTTTATTCGAATAGTTTTTTCTTTGCCAAATTGCCTGAAGCTTATGCCGTTTTCAATCCAATCGTAGATGTTATGCCTGGAATACCTGTCCTCTTTTTTCTCTTAGCTTGTTTGGCAAGCTGCTGTAAGTTTTCGATAAAAATCATTAATACTTTGCCAAATCCATTCATGATTTATTCGACAAAAAAATTATAAAAATGGATAAGATCGGCTAAGTCTTAATTAGAATTCTAAACCCTCGATTCAAAAATGGAAATTCTGTATATTGAGTAACCGCGGAGATGAATTTTGATCAGTTTATTTACTCGTTCTGACCTTTCGGTGAGTAAGGAGTTTATTAGTTCTAGGTCCCCGACAATACTAATGTCGACTATGACAAGAAAATTTTTGTGAGGAAGGAATCAAAATCTTATTACAAAGAAATTCGTAAAAGTGACTTCTTTTCTTTTCAAATCAAAAAACTTAATTTTGGGGGGTATGATGTCAAATCAAACAAAATAGTATATGTGATAAAAAGAAAAAAATAGGTAATCTATTCCTTTTTCTAAAATGATCTTATCTTGGAGATTGTGTAATGCTTACTCTCAAACTCTTTGTTTACACAGTAGTGATATTCTTTGTTTCTCTCTTCATCTTCGGATCTTATCTCATGACCGGAGTAAGCTGGACGTGAGGAATAAAAAAATTTTTGAGTTTTCTTTGTTTTTCTAATTTTTTCTTATTATTTTATCTATTCCATATATTCACTTTACCTATAAAAAATAAAGGAATCGAAATTCCTTCGAAATCGAAAGTATCAAGTAATAAGAGCGGGCGGAGAGAGAGGGATTCGAACCCTCGGTACGAATAACTCGTAAAACGGATTAGCAATCCGCCGCTTTAGTCCACTCAGCCATCTCTCCCAATTTAAATAAAATTGAAATTTCAATAAAATTTCAAATGAAAATTGAAATTAACTATTTCAATGAAAATTGAAATTAAATAAAAAAAGAAAATAATAAAAAAGAAAAAAATTTTTCTTTTTAAGATATTAATTATTAAGTTTAAGAAAAGACATTAATATAATATTTTTATAAGAAAGATATTAAACATTTTTATTAAAAAGATATTAAAAAAGATATTAAACATTTTTATTAAGAAAGATATTAAACATTATAGAAAAGATATTAAACATTTAAATGATAACATTATCATTAGAAATATGAAACATTCTATTAAAATTTCTAACTATAGGATAGATTTCATTACTAATTATAAATAGATTTCATTACAGATGAAATTTAAAAAAAATAAAAAGTAATAATTAAGTAATTATATAATTAAGTAATTATATAATTAAGTAATTATATAATTATATTTTAAGTATATTTTAAGTAATTATATAATTATATTTTAAGTATATTTTAAGTATATTTTAAGTATATTTTAAGTATATTTTAAGTATATTTTAAGTATATTTTAAGTATATTTTAAGTAATTATATAATTAAGTAATTATATAATTAAGTAATTATATAATTAAGTAATTATATAATTAAGTAATTATATAATTAAGTAATTATATAATTATATTTTAAGTATATTTTAAGTAATTATATAATTATATTATATTAAGTTAATTTACTATTAAGTTAATTTACTATTAAGTTAATTACGTAATTAATTTTAGTTTTTATGTAATTTAATTTAAGTTTCATTGAAGTAAGTTAAGAGTAAGTCAAGACGAATTTGATCAAGAATTCCATTTAGATAAGATTCGAAACAGGTATCTCCAATAGAAAGAAAACCTTACTTCTTTAATTTTGTACGAAAGGTTTATTCTCCCGGCCTGGTCCTAGTTAAGTACTGGCGGGCCAGTACCTCTTTTTTTGTCCAGCTTCAATGACCCCTTCAGACAGACCGAGGAATTGCAACAGCAATCCAGCAAAGGAAAAGTATACGTATAACTTATACCGTTTTTTAAATTTATATATGTTATTTAGAAAAGCTTTGTGCTCTTCGCCTTTTAAGTCCCTGGCTGGCGGGACTAAATATGGGTCAAACGTATAATTTGAATGATATTGAGTGAGTCCACTCCCTTGTTCGACAAATAGTCCATTCATATACAATAATGTATATGTAGCGGGTATAGTTTATGGTAAAAGTGTGATTCGTTCTATTAACAACTTAAAAAGTTAAGGGGTCTCTCGGTTTTTGCATACTCCGATCAAAAACTTTATTTCTTAAAAGGGTTTAATCCTACATCTCAATAGCATATTTGAGGAAGAACATACATTCTCACGATTGTATCCAAAGTCCAATTAGAAATTCTATTTTCGAAATTGAATAAGAAAATTGGATTATGTATATGGAGTCGTGAAACATAATTTTTGAATTGGATCAATTTTCCAATCGAATGAGTATGAATAAAGGATCTATGGATGAAGATACAAAAGTTTATTTCCAATCGTAATAGATCTTCAATTTTGGTGTTGTAAAAGGGAAATTGAAGCCAAACAAGCTAGAAAAGGGTGGTTTTGGTTTACTAGAACCATCAGCATATTGTTTCAGCTCGGTGGAACCAAATTCTTTTCCTCGGGATCCTGCGAGCGGAAATAGGAACGAAGTAACTAGACTAGACGGATTTGGTATATCCTCTCCTCTAGAGGGATCATCTAGTAAGCGAGTAGTTTGGATACATTCAGACAGAAAGGCTGACATAGATGTTATGGATCTAATTTTCTCTAGGAATACATCAATCTTCCATAAAGGAGCCGAATGAAATCAAAATTTCACGTTCGGTTTTGAATTAGAGACGTTAAAAGTGATCAAGCAACGTCGACTATAACCCCTAGCATTCCAAGCTAACGATGCGGGTTCGATTCCCGCTACCCGCTCTATATTTCTTATCTCTATATTTCTTATTATGTATTATACATCTTATTATGTATTATACATACATGCACCATCAATTTAGATATGCATTCTTTTTTATTCCCTAAAATATTTTCCGTGTAATTTTATTTTTTATCCGAACAAAAGAAAGTAAGAATACAAAAAAAATAAAATAGGAATGAAAAGCGTCCATTGTTAATGGATAGGACAGAGGTCTTCTAAACCTTTGGTATAGGTTCAAATCCTATTGGACGCAATTTATTTCCATCTATTTTTAAAATGGCTATACCAAGAAACCCTTTTGAATCATTCGAATCAGAACTATTTCTCAATGATTACTCTTGTATAAGAATAGAATATACCAAGAATAGAATAAAAGTAAAAAATTTATGTTGTTTCCTGAAGTAAAAACAGTTCGATCTGTTCTTGAATAGCTTCCTTCAAAGAAATTCTACTTCCTCGGTGAATGTCTTGGTAGAAGATATAATTTCTTGGAATTTAGGTTTATTGTTTTTTAAGTAGCTACGTAATGACCTGAGAAAGGTCTTACCTGGCCAATTGCTAGCGGATCAAGATATCCATTCGCTCCGGTATAAATAGTAGCTATCTGTTCTTCCACTGCGAGAGGGTCTGATTGGGATTGTTTAAGCAACTCGCGTAATCGGTGACCTCTTGCCAATGATTCTGAGTAGCTTTATCGAGATCAGAAGCGAATTGTGCAAAGGCTTCTAACTCTGTGAATTGCGCTAGTTCCAATTGTGATTTGCGGCTACTTGTTTCATGGCTTTAATTTGAGCTGCGGATCCTACTCTAGAAACGGAAATACCCACATTAATAGCAGGTCGGATTCCAGCATTGAATAGATCGGCAGATAAGAATATTTGTACATCTGTAATGGAAATTACATTAGTAGGAATATAAGCTGAAACGTCTCCAGATTGAGTCTCAACTATCGGTAAAGCGGTCATACTTCCTTCACCTAAACTAGCATTTGATTTAGCGGCTCTTTCCAAAAGTCGTGAATGCAAATAAAAAACATCTCCTGGATAGCTTCACGACCGGGAGGTCTTCTTAATAGAAGAGACATTTGGCGATAAGCTGTGCCTGTTTGGAGAGATCATCATAAATTATTAAAGTATGTTGTCCACGATACATAAAAAAACTCAGCCAGAGCCGCTCCCGTATAAGGAGCGAGGTATTGTAATGTAGCAGGTGAATCCGCCGTTTCGGCTACCACAATAGTATATTCCATCGCCCCCTTTTCCGGAAAGTAGTCATACCTGAGCCACAGAAGATGCTTTTTGACCAATAGCTACATAAAACATATTACTTTGTGACATTTGATTGAGAATCGTATCTGTGGCTACGGCTGTTTTGCCGGTCTGTCTGTCCCCAATAATTAATTCTCGCTGACCGCGTCCTATAGGGATCATCGAATCAATGGCAATAAGCCCCGTTTGAAGAGGCTCATATACAGAACGTCTAGAAATAATACCTGGGGCAGGAGATCAATTAACCGAGATTCAGAAGCTGAAATTTCACCTCTCCCATCAATAGGTTTAGCCAGAGCATTTATAACACGACCCAAATAACCCTCACTCACAGGTATCTGAGCAATTCGTCCTGTTGCTTTTACAGAACTTCCCTCTTGTATCATCAAACCATCACCCATTAATACAACGCCAACATTATTGATTCCAAATTCAGAGCAATGCCCTATGTACCCTCTTGAAACTCTACTAATTCACCTGCCATTACTTCATCAAGACCATGAACACGAGCAATTCCGTCGCCTACTTGAAGTACGGTACCGGTATTCACAATCTGTATTCTCTACTATATTGTTCAATACGCTCACGAATAATATTACTAATTTCGTCGGCTCGAAGGGTTACCATTAGTGTTTCTTTATTCTTTTTAGGAAGGAAAAGAAAAAAATAATGCCTAAACTATAACTAAAAAAGAAGGGCTAATAAGTTATTCTTGCATGGCCCCGAGAATGCCAATATTAGCACGGATCGTACGGAAATGTAACTCGCTATTCAAGCAACTATTCAGAGTTCCTAGAGCTCCTTGTAAGGCTTGTTGGAAAACTCGTTGTCGGACCTGATTAATCGCTCTTTGTTGTTCAAACTGAAGGGTTTCATTTTTGTAATTTTCTAATGTTCCAAACAGTACTAGTGGCATAATCAATTTTGTTTTTCTCGTTCTATTTCAGAGTATCCATTCATTCGATACCATTCCTTTTTTCTTACTTCCCTTTCCCTTACGTAAGGAGCCCGGGCTCTTCGAGCTGCTCAATGGCCCCTTTACGTAATTCTTCCGAATTTCGAATAGTATTCAAAATCCTCTGTTTTCGATTATCTAATAAATCATTTAATGAAAGTAGATATCTTACCATTAATTTCAAAACTTCCATGATCTCTTCCCGAACCAACATGAATCTTTCGATTCATTTGGCTCTCACGCTCAATTATTATTTTAGTATGGTAGCGGTATTCCATATCTTTTTTAATGTAATGAAGACTACCTCTCTTTTCTGTTTGTATTCAAAGATGTCAAAACTGATACAAGACCAGAATATCAGGAGGACTCTTCCGACTAGACCAGACAAAAATCTAGAATTGTCAGCAAAGTTGTTCTTTATTTGTATTTATTATATTTGTTTTGTATTTTATTTATCATTTAAATTTTAGAATTCTATTTCATTTTTATTTTTAAAAATGAAAATAATAATTAGATATTTTTATTTGTTTCTTCAAGTCCAAAAATTCCTCTTTTTTTATACATAGGTCGTCATTTCGGCATTAGATAAAAAAAGCAAAGTGCCATTTCTAGTAAATGGGTAACATTCTTTTATCGATATGAGTGTTCTATATCAAATCAAATAAATTACCAACTATTTTTTTTAACCATTTCGTTACTAACGTAGTGTAGAAGTGGTAGAAGAGTACCATGTTTTACCTGGACTTTAACAATTTAGCTTTAACCATGTTAATGGTCTCACATTATTGGTTGATAGAGAATCAAAGTGGATTACCAATAAGTCACGAAATTGCTATGGTTCTTACATATGATTTCTTAATTTATTCAGAAGTAATTCGTCGAGAATCGGGCACCTTTTTCCTATTTCTCCTATAAATACCATAAATAAAGGCAGCTGATGGATCCAACGTATTCTTGAAATACACAACTCGCACACACTCCCTTTCCAAAATAAATCAATACACCAAGCACTACACTTAGATATGGATTTGTTGCTAAAATATCGGTATTAAACCCGAAACTCCGGCGGATGGCCAGTGACCCAAGGAAACGAAAGAATCGATTACATTTTTCATATGCTCCCCTCTTTATGGATAGGACTAACAAAGAACAGAGTTCTTTTTGTATCACTTCACTCGCCTTTTTTGATCGATTCTTTTTATTAATTTCATTTCCACTTTATTTAATGGCAATAGATTAAATCATTTGTTTGAAATTTATTATTTTTGAAGTTTTCAAGAAGTTTCCAATAAGATACTTACTTAGGTCTTAGATCTCATATCAATTGATAACTATTTCGTTTGTTGAAACGCTTCGAACAATGAAAGTAAAAAAGTTTCTATTGTACTAAGCTAAGGACAGAAAGGAAGAAAGCAAGCGAATCTGGGAAGTCCTCACCTCAAATCAGCCCTTTTTTTTTTTTTTTTTTTTTCCCTGGCGTATCGTCTCAACAAATAAGTAATTTATAAGTAAAGTGTAAATATAATTCGAAGAAGCAAAGGGCAATTCCAGTTTACAAGTTAAAGTTAATAAAATAAGAAAAAGTATGTAAGGTACTTTTTTCTATTTATTTCTAGGATTAAACAAAAGGATTCGCAAATAAAAGCGCTAACGCCACGACCAGTCCGTAAATTGTTAAAGCTTCCATAAAAGCTAGGACTAAGCAATAAAGTACCTCGTATTTTACCCTCTGCTTCTGGTTGTCTCGCAATACATTATGACAGCTTGTGCAGCGTACCTTGACCCAAACTCAGGTCCAATAGAAGCAAGCCCCACGGCCAATCCAGCAGCAATAACGGAAGCGGCAGAAATCAGTGGATTCATGGTAAGTTCCTCGCACAAAAAAAAAGAAATGGTAATGATACAATCAACAAATGGAATGATACTCATTTTTTCATTAAGATCCAGCGGTCCGAAGTAACTAAAAACTCCGAATGAAATGATAATAGTACGAAAGTATGAGCAGAATCATCACAACTTATTATATTATATTATATTATATTATATTATATTATATTATATTATATTATATTATATTATATTATATTATATTATATTATATTATATTATATTATATTATATTATATTATATTATATTATATTATATTATATTATATTATATTATATTATATTATATTATATTATATTATATTATATTATATTATATTATATTATATTATATTATATTATATTATATTATATTATATTATATTATATTATATTATATTATATTATATTATATTATATTATATTATATTATATTATATTATATTATATTATATTATATTATATTATATTATATTATATTATATTATATTATATTATATTATATTATATTATATTATATTATATTATATTATATTATATTATATTATATTATATTATATTATATTATATTATATTATATTATATTATATTATATTATATTATATTATATTATATTATATTATATTATATTATATTATATTATATTATATTATATTATATTATATTATATTATATTATATTATATTATATTATATTATATTATATTATATTATATTATATTATATTATATTATATTATATTATATTATATTATATTATATTATATTATATTATATTATATTATATTATATTATATTATATTATATTATATTATATTATATTATATTATATTATATTATATTATATTATATTATATTATATTATATTATATTATATTATATTATATTATATTATATTATATTATATTATATTATATTATATTATATTATATTATATTATATTATATTATATTATATTATATTATATTATATTATATTATATTATATTATATTATATTATATTATATTATATTATATTATATTATATTATATTATATTATATTATATTATATTATATTATATTATATTATATTATATTATATTATATTATATTATATTATATTATATTATATTATATTATATTATATTATATTATATTATATTATATTATATTATATTATATTATATTATATTATATTATATTATATTATATTATATTATATTATATTATATTATATTATATTATATTATATTATATTATATTATATTATATTATATTATATTATATTATATTATATTATATTATATTATATTATATTATATTATATTATATTATATTATATTATATTATATTATATTATATTATATTATATTATATTATATTATATTATATTATATTATATTATATTATTATTATAGGATTATATATGATTACAGAGTAGAAGTTATGATTATAAAAATAGTAATAGTATGTAATATGTACTAGTAGTAATTAAGTAAGAGAATTAATTAGGTAATATAGTGATGTTATATAGGATGATAGGGATAGCCTTATATAACTAATGAATATCTAATGTCATTCTAATATGACATATATATTTGTTTCTTCCATAACGTAAAAAACGTAAACCACCCGCATTTTTTTTAGATTAAATCGGATTCTAGAATCATCTAGAAACATCGACGGGTACCGAGTATAGACATACCTACACTAGGAGAACATCCCAACCCTGCTTTTTTTTAACAATGTAAGACCGTCATCTTTTCTCCTAAAACTTAAGTCATATAGTAATACGTTATTATGTTCCCCAACCAATTGGATTATCTTGAACCATGCAAGAATTGGGATAAAGACAATAATAATAATAAAAAGACTATTTTGAAAGCTAGTCAATGATGACCCTCCAGGATTCACCTATATAAGCCGCAGCTAACGTTGCAAAAATAAGAGCTTGAATACCACTGTAAATAATCCAAGAAACATGACAGGTATAGGAACTACTGAAGGGACTAAAGAAACAAGAACGACAACTACTAATTCATCAGCCAATATATTCCCGAAAAGTCGAAAACTAAGAGATAAGGGTTTTGTGAAATCTTCTAGGATGTTAATTGGTAAAAGTATTGGAGTTGGTTGAATGTATTTCCCAAAATAACCCAATCCTTTTTTGCTAAGACCCGCATAAAAATATGCGACTGACGTGAGTAAAGCTAAGCAACAGTAGTATTTATATCATTCGTGGGCGCAGCTAACTCCCATGAGGTAACTGTATAATTTTCAAGGTAAAAGAGCGCTGACCAGTTAGAAACAAAAATAAATAGGAACATAGTTCCAATAAAGGGAACCCAAGGACATATTCTTCTCAATCTGGGTTTTGCTCAAGTCTCGAATAAATTCAAGGACATATTCGAAGAAATTCTGACCGCGGTCGGAATGGTTGGGATTCCGAACAGCTAGGATCACCGAACCGAATAAGATAGCAATTACTACCCAAGAAGTGATAAGTACTTGGGCATGACTTGAAACCTCCTATTGCCAATAGAAATGTTGGCCTACTTCTACACCCGATATATCGTATAACCCTTGAGTGTTTTAATGGAACATGGTATAACATTCATATGGTCCTCTAACAAAAATTGAACTTCAAAAAAGAAAATTATTTGATGCAACCATCTCTTTCTCAACTCACCAACTTGAATCACTAATTGTATTCATCAATCGTATATTTAGGATATCAAGAAATTACATAGGATACCAAGAAATCACATAACATCATAAACATATTACAATATGCCACTTTCCATTTTGTTTTTTCTTTTTTTAATTCAAGAATAGGTAAACGATCAATAAATCTATAAAATCCCAAAATATTAACTAATTATTTTCTTAATCATAATCAACGATTTCTTATATAGCTACAACGGCCCTCACAAATTGCGGATACTACTTTGTTAAGAAACCAATCGGATGAAGCTATAGCGTCATCATTGGCTGGGATCGAAATATCTGCGAGATCGGGGTCACAATTTGTATCGATTAAACAAATCGTCGGAATCCCTAAAATTACACATTCTCGAAGAGCCATAATTATTCTTGCTGATCAACGATGATCACAATATCAGGCACTCCCGTCATATATTTGATACCGCCGAGATATGTTGCAAGGCAGATAATTTTCTCTCAACATTGCGGCATCTCTTTTGGAAGACGGTTGAGTTTCCCATCTTTTGTTCTGCTCTTAAATCCCTGAACTTTTGAAGTCTCGTTCCGTAGTAGACCAATTCGTTAACATACCACCGAGCCATTTTTTTTATTAACATAAGACACGGGCCCTTATTGCAGCTGTGATACTGAATCCGCTGCTTTATTTTGGTACCAACAATTAAGAGTTTTTCCCCTACTTGCTGCATCAAAAACTAAATCACAGGCTTTGATAAAAAAACGAGCCGTTCTAGTGAGATTTGTAATATGAATACCTTTACGCTTTGCAGAGATGTAAGGGGCCATTCTAGGATTCATTTCTTAGTACCATGACCAAAATGAACTCCGGCCTCCATCATCTCTTCCAAATTGATGTTCCAATATCTTCTTGTCATTTTTCCCCACACTTCCTTTTGTTTTTTCTTTTTTTTTTTTTAACTTTTTAACAAAGAGACGAGGTACTTTGAAATAAATAATGTTCCGATGGAACTTCTACCGGGAATTAACCGTTGATACATGGTACAACCATTAATGTCTTTTAATTACTTATTTTTTTTTACCAAATCAATACGGACCAGATAGTTAAGTTAAAAAGACAGATAGTTAAAAGTGAAAAGATAGTTAAAGTAAAGTATCGGCTTTAGGAATCATGAAATCGCGTAAACGATTGTTCTGATGTCTCATGGAAATGGGACGTAAGAACAAAATAATTCTCTATGGTGTAACAAAATACTCTCATTTCCAAATCGAATAGATTCTTTCTTTTGATTTCCAAATAATGCTCTTGTCTGCCTTGAACGGTGCACTAATTTTTGAATCCGGTACCACACAGGTATAATCCCACCCAGAACAACGTTCTCTTCAGGCCTTTCAACCAATCAATACGACCCGTAGAGCAGCTTTTGCTAAAAACTCGAGCGGTTTCTTGAAAACTTGCTTCGGATATGAAACTTTGAGTATTCAAAGATGCCCTCGTTATTCCCAATAGGATTGCCCGATAAGATATCGCTTCGTCAAGCACGCCCCGCTCGTCCGCTCGCAACAATCCGATTAATTCCCCAGGTGAAAAAACATTAGACATTCCATCTCTGAAACCAACACTTTTGATGTTACTTGACGTACAATAATCTCTATATGTCTTTATGGATCTGTACCCCCTGGGATCGATAAACCTTTTGGATTTTATTAACCAAAGAGATACGACTTTGAACTATGGTTAGCTCCGCTTGAATCAAGAATCCCCAGGGGATTCCAAGAATTTTTGTATACCTTCGTTCCAAACTTCAACTCTCCTTTCCCCCCCCGAGGTTCATCGATATTGAATCAATAGAACGTACTTCTAAGATTTGTTCCACTTTTGGAAGACCTTGCGTTATGTCACCAGATCTCGATTTTTCATATATAAATGTAAACGAATGTATATTCTTCGTAAAAGATTTCTCCATAATGGCCATGAAACAGTAGCTCCTGGAGTGGCCAAATAGGGCTTAGCCGATCTTATAACTAAGGAGTCAACATGAACAATTATGATCTGACCAGATTTTCTACGGGGGTCGTATTTGAATAGACATACATTTTCACAAAAAAATTGTCCAATACTAATTTTGTAGATGTCTCTTCCCAATAATCGTGATGGAGAAAGTGCCAATTCAAATGGAATGGATTCAAAATGATGTTACTGCATGGATCGGGATTATAAATCCTCCTATTTTCATCTATTAAACAGTATTTAAGTACTTGAAGTACTTGGAAAGTCTGTTGAAAATTGTCAGAAGGTTCATTTTTTAATTATTTCTTTAACAAGATGATTAGAAGTTATTAAATGGTAAGATGAATAGAAATTTGCTATTTTAGGTACAATAGTGCCTAAGGGACCCAGCAAATCCTTAATTGGGATTATGGGATCCGATTCTTTTGTCATATTGTTATATTTGAACCATTGAATGGGCCAATTCGAAAACAATTGGATGATGACAAAATTATCAAGATTGGCATTCCTTATTCGATTTAACAATGTACCAATAGTACCTGATGTGGGGTAAGTGATGGAATCCTGGCCTTGTAAAAAAAAGGATTGATATTTGTGCGATCTAATCCATTATCGGAAATCAATCCTGAACTTGCCCTATCATATCTTTTTTCCGTATACGAAATAGTGGACTTGACTAACTCAATCTTATGAAATCTCGAATCAGATCATTTGTTCTTACCTCAACAAAGGAAGCGTGAACCTCTTCCGGAGAACCTTTTTGCTCTTGATCCAATTCAATACTAAGCAAGTCCGAAACTAATTGAATACTTGTGTGAGAAATTCCTCGAATTGACTTGCCATTTCCATGAAGGATATAATTGACAACTCTAAGTTGGACATTATCCTTTTCCCGCAGGAGATCTTGAGGAAAAAGTGTTGCTAAATTTATGCCATCAGCTATTTCATATGTGACTACGGGTCGAACCAAAACAAAATACTTTTTCTTGGTAGGTGTGATCCGTTGGACATAGATCCAATTTTTCCATTTTTTTGATTCCTTAGAAAATTTTTTTTTCTGTTTCCGGTGGTATCAAAATGCCGCTGTGCCTGGATATCTTATCTGCCTCTCCAGGAAAATAAATATCTCCGGAAAATATTTTAGTTCAATATTTTTTTTTTCTCCCCTCGGACTAATCACGCTACTCGGATTCTTGTATTTAAAGCGAGTTGTGTATCTACTCCAATGATACTATTGTTCCGGACCATTATCGACGAAGATCCGGGTAAGATATGCACTTCTTCGAGAATGAAAAAAAAACCGATCTACTTTCGTTTGGTATTTCGGACTAAATTCTTTTGGTCCTCGATACTCAATCAAATCCTCTTTTTTTATGATTGAATTGACCTCTACGGTTCCATATTTAGTAATTCCCGAATTGCTTCTTCTGTATCGTGGATCATCAAAATAAGCAAGATACTATTTCTCGTAAAATCCTGTTTTGGTATTTCGATCGAAATACCAAAACAGGGTATTAGTTCTTTCTCTCGTTATTGAATTGTATTGTAGGGGATGATGAATCTATTTCTTCGCTTTTTCGCAAGAAATAAGAATTCCCTTGGATAAAGAAGGATATATGAAATTCCAATGACCATTAGACATCGTTTGATCAGGTCTTATTGAATAGTCAATAATTTTCTTATCTTTTTTACCAGAAGTATCAACAATTATGTATATTCGACCATAGTACATTGATAGGTCGGAGATATATCTTTCTTCGACAGAAAAAGAATAAACAGTCATTTGATCTTGATCCTTGTGGAGCGAAAAAGACACTATAATCGATCTGAACGGAACCTCCCGCGAAGATCCATAAATGACTCGTTTTTGATAATAGATGAACATACCATATGTATATTCAGGTGCATGGTGGACATCGGTACTCCAGTGCATTTCTCCCTCTGATTCAGAATAAAATAAGGTTGTCGTACTTCTCTTTAAAATGAAAAAGTGGACGTTCAGCACGAATCTCAGCAATCCACTTGTTCTGAGTACATATGATGATTTGGAACTAAAATAAAACTTTTGGGTGGGTGGAAATTTACATATGTAGAATATCCCGACTTCAATAGTACATACAAGTCTATAGAACATAGAAAAAGCGGATCCATGAAGGGTACGTGTTGGGATGAACCAAATCTCATTGAATTTTATTTTTCCATTAGAAGGAGCTCGACATGCCGGCAGTACGCCGGACATACTCCACCGGTATGAAAAGTCTTAATGTTAGTTGAGTTCCTGGTTCACACAAGATTGAACGCAATAATACCTACAGCTTCTCCAATCGCACCAGGTTCGCCATGAGTGGACCGACAATAAATAATTGGAGATCCAAGATGACCCTGCAAGTAAAGGGGGTGCGACTATATATTGGTTGTGCTCGAAAGGTTATGAATCGATGACAAGCCAATCCCAATATCTGATTTCGAGTGGCAAGGCATCGTAGACCGAAGATAGATATAGTCGTAATCCACGACCAATTAGTGTTTGGACAAAAATTTTTTCCGTCATCCCATTTCGAGGACTCACGGAAATACCTCGGATAGTGCAACAATCTGGTCTACGTACACTAATATGTGAACTACTCAACAAGTTACGTGGGAGGTACCCGAATCTGATGTTCGTCAGAAGTATTACAATCTTTGCGGGCTCCATAACAGGAAATTATAATTCTGTCAAAGAAAGTCCTTCACGTAAATTGCTTTGAATGGGTAAATCAATTCATTTGCCTTGGGGATCGACATTTAACCTCTCATACCTACTAATTGGTGTATCTGAGGAGCATTCGCGAAGCTCCAGAACAAGGACATAGATATATGGATTAGAAGGATCAGTCATCCGAAAATTAGGATTCATTTCTTGTCTCAAAATATTCACTTGTAGCATACCCATATATCAATGGATTGACGTAATTTTTCTACCGCGTGTACATTCCCATAATGATGGTGTTTATCCAAAATAAAAACTTTGTTGTGCAGCTTGGGACTCAACTCATTAGCAGGGATTGTTAAAAGATCATCAATTCCTAATGAAATAGATGTAGCAGTGGCTTGTTGGAAACCAAAGTCTTTACTTGATCCAAGATATGTGGATGTATTGCCATTCGAAATGATTATTAACCTGATATAAGTCGTTTCATAACAGTTCCATTTATCACTTTATTGTGAAAGACCAGATCGGCCCGTTCTGCCATAAGTACAGTACCTCTTATATTATTATGCTAAGTAGGATTCGACAATGGACGAGTTAGTGATTCGAAAACTTCCTTTCCTCAATCTCAATCTTGATTCACGCAGAAATTAAGAAAGTATGATACCAGTGAAATTGGGGAGACCGAATTCCCATGGGCACGAACATCGCCTAATCTGATTTCTTAGTTTAGATAGCGTATGAGTAGGCTCGACAAAACCCCTGTATGGCTTCTTCTATTTCCCGATAAAAAGAAATATGACCAAGAGTAGTTCGAATTATATACAAAAGGATTACTTTGTTACACTTCCTTCTATTAGATGTGCCCAGAATCTCATGATAAGTACCCAAAGATTCATATGAACTTCGATGGGAACTTTCTTGAGCAATTGACACGTTGATCTAGTCTCCATCGGAGCCACAAAGGACTATCTAAACTAATTGTTTCTGTTGATAAGCTCCAAGTGCATCATAGGAACTAGAAAAATAGGGTTCTTCTTTTTCGTATACCTATAGTCATTTTTTTTATTGTCAACCTTTTTATTTGTAGTTTCCGCAATATATCATATGGATTATACCTATTTGCACAAATACCTCGACGATTCCCGATCGTAATAATAGAGTCCGATAAGCATATCTTGAGTTGGTACGGAAATAGGATCCCCAATAGCGGGAGACAAGCGATTTCATATGAGAAACACTAAGTAAACGAGGCATCCGCTTGAGATTCCAAAGTAAGAAGGTACATGAACAGCCCTTTGATCCCCCAGCAAAGGTCTGCATTGAAGCCCTTACAAACTAAGGATGTAAACAAATAAGGCGTCCCTCCACTAAAAGGGTGGAAGATGTATGCCTAATCTGTGCGGGTGGGTGCTCTATTCAATATTACAGGCTGCCCCGCATAAAATTCTGAAGTATTTCCCATACAATGGGTTCTTTTTCCCGACTTTTAATTTGTAGCAATTCCTAGTTAGAAGACACCTGTGTCTGATAGACCACGAATTACAAATGTTTGGGAAAAGCTTATTGCTATTCTCGAGGTAATCCACACTGAGTAATGAAAGCGAAGGACCCACGACAAATGCCGGAACGTCCCGAATAATCGACAGTTTACCAAGCAGAGCTCACGAAATCTTCAACTCTTGCCTTCAATGACATCTGAAAATGATTGGTAAACTTTTTATGACCATCCCTCATTGGTTGTCCCGGATCCATTATCCAGAAGTGTATCCCCGGCCTTCTGTACCATTTCTCTGAACATTCTAAGTCCCCTGGCGTAGATCTAATTGTGTAATAGCTCGGTAAGAGTATTATTCGATAGATAACTAGTCTCTAGAGTCTAATATCCGAACTCCTTAGGTTACCCCCATCTATTCTGAATGATTGTCTCAACTAGGGAGGAAGAACTGGAATAAGCACAAACCCTCCATTCTGGTCTACATTTGTGTCGAATAATGTTAGCGAATTCCATGCGTCTAAGACAAAAAAAATCTTTTCTTCTAATTTTTCTATTTCCCATCATTTCAGTGGTACCCCCCTCCCCTAATTCCTTCCATGTCTACTAAGAATACCTGTAATAATTCGCAAATCTGAATCGGCGATGTTCTGATAGTAGCACCTGCTCCTGTAGAGATTTCTCGATTTCGAAATGCCTCGAAGCTTGGGTAGTAAAAAAAAAGGGGTATGCATTATTTCCGAAGATGGATTTCATATTCGAAACCTCGTAATCGTAAGAAAGTAGGTTGTTTTCGCTAGGGCGCCTAGCAAAAGAAAAATCGAGATAGTCGTAGGATGGATTCCCCATTTAAAATCGGACGTGAAGGTTACTTCATCCGGCCAGTAGTTACCTCAAAAAGGGGTTCTTCCTTATTTAAAACGGTGTTCGAAAAACCCTACAAACAAAGAACTAATTACTCAAGTCCCACTAAGGACCAACGATTCAGTATGCTTGTTACTTATATTTATACGAACCGCATGACTATGACAAATAAAAATGTTAGATTTTTGTAGTATTCTATTCCCGTCAAATGATGAATCCCTTAAAGAAGACTTTGGGACCAGTAAGGGATTACTTGCTATATATCGTTCTATTCGATCATTGGTCCCTTACTCACCTCGAATGGTTATCCCATGAGCCCCTGAAGCATATAGCGATAGAATAGACTTCTGTAAACAATGCTAGTTTGCTTGCTTAAACAGAATCTCTCTATAAAGAAATGGAATAGCGGATCTCACAAAAAGTGTTGTTTCACGCACGGTATAACAGCAATTCCTAGTATACGGAACGACCATGGATCAATTCCCTTGCATTTGGAAGTATTGAATACACCTATAATTCTGAGTTTCGTGTGACTTTACTTCTCCCCAAAACACACATGTCAGAAGACGGGGGCACCCAAATCGGATTGAATGGGATGACAGTTATCAGTCCGAATCTGTAAAAACGAAAATTTTGATCAAATCCCACATCTCAGTATCCTAGGCCTTCTAATTCCTTAAGGGTGTGATCTAAAAGATTCGCGATAAACTGGAAGACGTTGCAATACCACAAATGAGTCACTGACATGCGAGTTTGATGTATTCCCATTTGAATATTCGTATCGGAATAAAAAATTCCACCCGCATTGTTCACAAAATTTCGGTCTTCTTTCAGCTCCAACACTCGATAATTTCCACAAGCACAAATTCCACTTTTTATGGGCCCAGAGATTCTTTCACAAAACAATCCATCTTTTTGGTTTATGGTCGTATAATGAAACTTATAGGGCTTTGTCACCTCTCCAACTACTCTCCATTAGGTAAAATTTTGTTGGCCCAACGCCCTTATTGGGAGGAGAAACTAGTCCAATCGAAGTTGTTATGTTTATACCGGTCCAATCGAATAGAATTCTGATTCATTCAGATCAAGCTTCCTTTATTAATATGGAAGTTCTTCTCAGATAAAGTAAATGATTCAGTTCGGAGCTAAAGATGAGTTCTCGAACGAGCAATCGAAAGATTCTGGGCATCCTTCGGGTTTAGATACTCCTTCATCAAATGATCGTAGCCCCAAGTACTTCTTGACGAGCTCTACTATGATCAGATTTATAAGGTAGATCTCTGTGTACAAATATGAGCAACACAAATCCTCTAGAGCCCCCCAAACTTCCATTTCCCCTACTCGTGGTCCCCCTTGCTTCCCCTTCCTCTAAGGGGTTGTTGGTAACAAGTGCGTAAATGTCCACTTAGACGTCCATGGATTTTATCATCAACTTGATGAATGTTAAAAAATTTGAAAATATAGGACTGTCTATAGAACAGGTTGTTCAAAAGGATTCCGGTTATTCAAAATATTTGCTTTTTTTCCGGAATTCGGGTTTCAATACCCATGGTATTGTTGTTGCTTACTGGCTTCATATAATTCGGAAAAACAATAGTTTTCCGAAGCCTCTTGCTCAATCTCTCATCAAAAGGTGCTATTCTCAGAATGTCTCTTAGCAGATCACCGCTAACCCAGAGCGAGATTCAAAGACGTCCCACATTCATCGTGATGGGGCGGGGGTCTCCTGGAGTACTCCTAATGGGTTGACGACAATATCAACAGGTGTTCCATCTTGCAACTAGGGTTCTGTATAGGCAAAATTTTAAATGATACCCTTATTCCATGGCTGCCAGCTCTTTATCACCTACGTTGATTTCCGTTTCTGTGAACTAATATACACGAATCATTTCCGAATTATAAAAGAACCCCATTTTTCCGGATCCCATCTCCATCAATAAACGCGCCTTTCAGCATATAGGTAGTTTAGAGAAGTTCTTTGCAGTGGATACCTGAATTCCAAGTATGGCTCGTAATAATCTATACTTGGAGCATACGACGATCGTGTGCTGTCTGAGGTGTTAATTTACTACTAAAATATCACCTGTTTTCACAAGATCCCAGCATCACAAACTCCTTTCGGTCTAAATTGCGGAGGAAATAGGACTATAGATGTGGTATTTCCTTAGTGTTCTTTCAGGTCCTTGGCTGTCACATGAGTCGAATTCATATTTCCGGATGTGAAAAGAAGTTTTAAAATATCTTCATATACAGCGTTCGCTAATTCGTTACTTGCGCTCTCAGAATGTAAACCTTCATGGGGCAAAAGTACTAAGAACGTTTTTCCTAAAGGCAAGTTCCCCCCAACTGTAGCCGCCACGTCGCTAGAAATTTTGGGCCTTTTTATGCTTACCGCGGCACCTGAGGTTTTTGATGCATACAAAAGGTATTTGTTGGAAGGTGATGATAACTAATGGAATATTTACTTAGTAGTGTCCCCATTATTGATAACAAATTGATCTTGTGAGGTCAGTATAAATGATTCTTTCCTCGTGTTCGGGCTATAGCGGAAACCCCCGAATCTAGAGCCGTGGCGTTCAGTCAGTTTCCACAATGCACCTCTCGGGGACGAGAAAGCGGAACTGCTGGGCGATGATATTAGCAATCATGAAAGCCCGATTCGCATCAATTAATGCTCGATTAAAAAAAAGGAATGAGGGGAAAGCTACAATAGAAAAAAATATGAAAGGGAAACAATATTTCTAAGATGAATCTGTTCCCATGCAATAGTAAGGAAAAATCTGACGGTACGGGGATGGAACAACATGTCTTCCTGAATAACCGACGTCAGGCCAAAGAATAATTTCCTGCGCTACCATTAATATTCATCTCTAATTGGTGATAAATTTAAAAACATCGGCATCTTTGATTCTTCAGATATTTTCATTAAAATGGCCTCTAATAGATCCCCACATGACATCCTCACAGAATGGTAAGGATACACTAAGTCCAACATGCTTCCTCGGACGTGTCATTGCAAATAAGTCCATAGGGCGTAGGATGAATTATACGTCGCCGAAAAACTAGCAGTTCGCCCGTCAATCCCTAAAGGACCCAAATAAACTCCATTTTCGACCATGGAACGACTTGTGTCATGGATAGTTCGATCAAAAAACTGAGATAAAGGATGAGCCAAAAAAACGATTCATAAGGGCTTGTTAAGAAGTTGAAGTACCAAATTTTGAGGAAGTCGTTTCCATTTATGCCGATTGTCCGGATATAGTTCCCGAACCGATTTCTAAAAACGAAACCAGAGCAGTCGAATTGATCCTGTTAAAAAGATCGCTTAGAAACGGGAATCCGTTTATTTTTCAAGTGGATTCCTATAGTCAAGTGTACCATCCAATTTTTAATTCGATCAAAAAATGATCCGCAGCAAGAGCATACATCTGTGTAATAAAAAGTATTTTATGAGGTATAGCAGATTCAGTCTCCGGTGGTCATATTTCGATAGAAATCCTTCTATTCACTCCTTGTTGAAAAAAATTCTTTGTAATTCTTTACATAAAGGACTCAGAAAATACCGGATCCCCGCTTACACAAAGCAAACATTGTGGAGAAAATTCCAAAATCGCATTTTATTTTGGGGCCCCAATTTTTTTCTCTTATAATTAGGAAGACAAAGAAAAAAGGGGAAAAATTCCAGGGTAAACAAACCTATACTAGAATTTCTCTTAGATTCGAAACCCATAGCTGATATAGAATAGAATAGAAATTTTTTGTTTCCTATACACGGGCATATCCGTGCTTTTCTATCAATTTCGAATTCCGATCTTTCCTCCCCAATTGATATTATTGTGCTGCGGTAGACAGAAATTCGTGAGGTCCAAGTCTGAAACGGTAGTAAATACCCGGAGTGAATATTGATTGATTCACAATGCTTTATATTCAGTTTTACTATTAAAGGTTCCGGAATTTCATGAGGGGATGGTTCCATACAACACGTTTGTTCTTGACTTTATCTCTACCGTTGTCCAAAATAATCCCCGCGGGTACATATAATCAGAAGATATGTGAGTGATTCCATGACAAGCATTCTTCGTTATCAATGGTTCTACCAAGGAATCTTTCCACAAAAATTAATTTAATTCACTTTCTTGATCGGTATCTTCAATTTTTGGAAACTTATGAAATTTCTTACGTTCAAGCCTCATGAATGAAACCTACAAAATCCCTCAAATTTGGGGAATCTGGAATAAAAATCCAGGTATGTGGGACCTTCCCTCTTTCCATCCTCCGGAGCAATCTAATCCTTAGGTTTTCCCGGGTATTGGAAAAAATCCATTATAGTCCACTATTTATCGAACCATAAGGATCGATCTAAGCAATGATGAATTGTATATTTCTGTTTTACTGGAATTCAACCATGAAAATTTTAGCAACTCCATATAGGTTTTTCTACGTGGAACGGAAAATGAGACAGAGGAATGAAGAGCATTTTCGAGCAAGTTCGGAATGTGCGGACAGGTACAAAGGCGGACATGGATGATAAGCAATTCCCGGGAAACAATTTTGTCACTTACACTTATGGAGTCTATATAGAATATATAAAAAAAAATTCATTTTCAATTTTACCTATTATTATGATTCAATTTCTAACTATTATTATGATATAACGCTCCCATTATGATGATTCACGATAGATGATCGGGTACAAAAAAAATACATGGCATATAGGGGATGGGAAATTGCTATCTGATGAGGATAAAGAAAGGACAGGCCAACAATATAGAGTTCCCTTTTAGCCTTACTTACAATTTGATTTGAGTTCCATTCAGTTCAAAAAAATCGATCTTTTTTTTGCTAAGTAGATATTAGGAACTGATTGAATTGCGAAATAGGGTAATATTTATTAAGTGCTGCCAATAAGTAGTTCTACCTGTTCCGCACTAAATTTTATCGGAATTTCCACTTGTGGCAACAGAGTCAGGTCGCCCACTTAGCATAATTCCTATTTTCTATTGGCATAAGAAAAATGAACAAAAGAAGGGCAGACGATTCTCCTCTGGGATATGGGGCTTATGTACATCCGCAGCGGGTATCTGTGTAACAATTTTGTTTTGGTTTCATATCAAATTTATATCTGTGTATACTGTATCTTGATAATTGAAATTGAACAAAGGATTGATTATTGAAAATAAGTGATACTGATTAGTCATTAATCAATTGAGTTGTGATCGGCCATTAAAGGAAACGCAACAATGTGAGATACAACAATTGAAGAACCTTCCCTAATTCAAACAACAAAACAAAATAGTTATGGTTCAAATTGCCCTTAATTTTTAAGTCTTTTGACAGAAAATCAATTTTTATCTTATTGGGTCGAATGTGGTTGGCGACATGGCCAAGTGGTAAGGCGGGGGACTGCAAAATCCTTTTATTCCCCAGTCAAATCTGGGTGTCGGATGATCAAACAAAAAACTGGGATTTCTTATTCTGCTGATTTAATCGACGAATTCTGTCCCGGAGACCGGCGATGCAAAGGATAAGCCTATCGATTACTTTATTTTAGAATCTGTAGTTCTATAAAGAAAGTAAATTTTTTTAAAGGAAAGTCAATTTTTTCTCAAAATCCGGGTTGGGTGTGGCACCCAAAACAAGGTACAAACTAGGGATGAGAAAGCCATTATTAATATGATTCTGATTTTAATCTGAGCTGATTGGTCGGACATTAATTTTTAAGTAGGGAAATAAAAATAAAAGTCGAAAAATAAAGAGTGATAAAATAGAATAAATAATAGGAAGTAAATTCGGGGATTCAAAATACGGAAGGAACGAGTCGGGAAATCTTGGTATCCAAGGTTCCTAACGGACACTCATTTTTGTATAGGATGAAGAAAGAGATGTCCGAAAAGGACTATCAAGAATTCCTAATTATCTTACCACTACACCGTGTGTATTTACTGACTCTGCTGGGAATTCGATTGGATAGGGTGATGAAAAAATCAATTAGAAGTTGTGGAAAGGACTGGAAGATACTTTGTACCCCAGACTCACGCGAGTCCGCTGAGTATCAAACAATCAATAAGATCGTGGTCGGTCTTATTGAGAAAAGAGTAAAAGTAAAAGTTGAAGAAACAAAAAAAAATTTCTGCCCGGTAGGCTAGGGCGGATTACGAAAAAAAGAAAAGAAAGGTATGTATTACTGGTGATGGTGTATCCCCATTATTTCCCAAAAAAAAAACCGAAGGTTAGGATCCAATAGGAAATAGAGGTATCTGATAGAGAGTTATCTATCTTGATTGGTTATATTTTTGATGTATTTTTGCTTATGCAAGGGTAACAAACAATAGGTCTAGTTATACTCCTACATGTCCATGGATGAGATCCGCTTTGCTATTTCATTTTCGAGAAAAGGTGTGGTGTATGTATTATGCTAATGCTTCCGATTTACCAGAAAATCTATCAATATTGTTTAGAGTAGCATTGGATGGTCATCAATAGCCTTAAGTTCGTCAGAATTCATTTGACTCCTGTGCCCTGATGCCCCTACTGATTATTGATCCTACTCAGGGAAAATCATTCATAGAGGAGAGGGAGAAATGTAATTATTATGGATATAGTAAGTCTCGCTTGGGCGCTTTACTGGTAGTCTTTACATTCCCTCTCCATAGTAGTTATGGGAAGGAGTGGACTCTAGGGGACTACTAATCGGTAGCGATTGAGTATATTGAATTTCTAAATCAAATTGTTTTAATGATCGTTTTGACAAGCTTTTAAAAAAGAATTGTCTCTGTTTCAAAATTATCCTGAAATACAGTAATGAATAGAAAAAATACAATAATGGAATAATAAACATTCGACCCAAGAATGTATGATAATATAGTTGATTCAAAACCTAAATCTACGCATGATAGGAACAATTTTTTTCCCAAAACCGAATTCTTCCTAAAATATTAGTTTGAAAACAGCTTTACCAGGAAGTAGGATATTACAAAAAAGAAAAAATCTGGAAAAATTGGTTTTTTCTTTTTTCTTTTATTTGTCCTCTTCTTTACTTTTTAAGAGACGAGCAAAAGCCAGCTGTCCGCTATTTCTAAGATATTAAGAGTACGACATACATACTTTCTATGGAAAAATGACTAGTGTTGTACAAAGAGGTTATTACAACATTACATAGATTAAGATCTTTTTCGTGGAGCGATTCCACATTATCGAGGACGTTCCCCTTTTTTCAGACTCCTAGAGATTTTTTATTGCTTTTTTGGGACTAATTCTATGTTATGTGTAAGATAACAATGGGCAGGTATACTCTAGTTAAATCTACTCTTTGTCAAATCTGCAAGAAGTTATCAGGGAATCGAAAAACTCCGCAGGTTATCTGTGATTGATCAAGAATGACTCTGGAGATGGAAAGCGAAAAAAAGAAAAAGATCTTTTACTTTGGTTTCGTTTCTTTTATCTTTGTTTTTTATTAAGTGAATTTTATAGTAGAATATGCCCATACTATTTGGTCTTGCTCCATTGATTCATTTGATAGATCTCGGGAAACCTATACCTATAGATATATAAATTCTAAGAAACAGGAATTAAGAGAGTGGCATTCAATTATTTGAATTGATCGAAATCCCACACAAGTAAAATGTAGCAAACAAATATAGGAATTGGACTGTTATTTGATGTAATAATTTAGATAACATAGAATCTATGTACTTAACATATTGGTATATCGACCTCAGAATATAGGCTTTTCTTATATTAAAAGCTATATCTGTATCCAGTACAACTTTCTATGACAAATCAGTTAATAGGGGATAATAAATACTATACCATTTTACTATCTCGGCTTCAGATTACTACTATCTCAATAACTTTCTATTCAGGATCTTATGATTCCAGACAGACATTTCATTAAGACTTGGGAGTTTGGAATCGTTTTTTATTTATTCAATCATTGTAGAAAACTAATACATCAAGTTTCAGTCAATTAATATTTTTGGGACTGACTGGTTTTACGTAGATGATTAAGTAAAAAAAGGCAGTTAGGAAACTAGAATGAACAGGCCGAGCATAAAGCGAGAATATTTTATCTCATAATTTATCATTGTTGTTTTTACGTCGCAATAAACTCGGGAAGCTACATCCAAATTAGAGATGAGAAAATTTTGATTCCTTTAAAAAGTCAAGGGATGAATTGCATCCTTGTGTTTACTGAACGGATAAATATATGAATACCCAATAATGATTCATCAATCGATTATCGCGAGAAATTGACTAGTATAACATGAGGAAGATCCTTTATCCATACTAAATGCTGGACAATGGAATCTGATCCAAAAAAGAAATCCCATGAATTGCATTCCTTTTCACTGTTTTCTTTTTATAAAAAAAAAACCCTAACGTCTTCTAATGACTCATCCTTCGTTATACTTATTTTTACAATACAATTTGTTAATCCCATTACTGAGGTATTATATGACTGGTATTTATGAATCACAACACAGAATCCTAAGAGTAGAGTGGATGGGAAAAAGGGACGGGTTAGTAAAAGACCTAATATCAATTCAAACAAATTATAAAAAGGAAACGTTCTTGGGCTTTTTTTTTAATTTGGTTTAGTATATCTTTCTTCGATTGGGGACTGGACAGGCCTACATCAAAATTCAGTGTGCAATTAAATTGAGAAAGAAATGAAGATAGAGTGGTCACTTAGTCATTGAGGATACACAAACAAAGTCGAAAGCTAAAAAAAAGGTTGTCGTTTAAAACTGACCAGAGTACTCTGATCGAGGTAAGTATGTTAAAGTTCATTATGGTATTGTACAATATAACGAATTACAATTTTGCGTCTGTACTCCGGTAAAAAAATAGGAGCACTCTATTTCTATTTCATTTTCAGAAAATCGCAAAAAAGAAAGTCAGCGAGATCCTTAAAATTACAAATTATAGGAATACCAACGATGTAGAATCTATATATGTTCTGTCCTCTCCCTTATTCACTCGCCTAGTGGAATAAAAAATGGGCGAAATTCCTGGTATTGTTCTGATGATAAGCGAAATGAAAAAACACAACAGAAATACGGATTCTCAACTGGGGATAGGCTGTCCCTGTACTCCTTTTTGCACGGGAAAATAGAGAAATTCATTTTCCATTCAATCGGTCTCGGCTATTCCTAGTTCGGGGGACTGACGGGGGCTCGAACACGCAGGGCTCCGCCGTGACAGGGCGGTGCTCTGACCAATTGAACACAATCCCAGGCGGGGTGTATGGTATACATATTCTTACATGGTGTCAGAAAAAAACATGGTTTTCGTTCGCGTTGTACAGCGACACGAATGATATACTAACTTGATATCAGAGAAACGAATATATACACAAGACACATAGGATAGGACGATAGTGAAAAGTGACCAGGATACTAGTATATCTTGTGTTTATTGTTTTTTTCTTGCCCAAAAATGGCATTAATCAACTTGCATGAGAAAAAAAACGCTGTTTTCCTTTCATAATCTTGCTTTGATTAAGTATTCTGAATCTAGAAGAGTTGAAAGAACCAAAGATCGGAACGAATTGAGAAAAACAGGGATAGCGAACAAAAGGACTATTCTCTTTAGGATCAGGTTATTTTTGTTTCTGGGGGAAAATTGGTTATATCATTGTTAATAATTCATATTCAGGAGAGGGCGAATTTTTGGCCGAGGTGGATTTGACCAGCGAGAACATATCGCCAACGAAATTTACAGTCCGTCAATAAAAAAACCGTTCGCGGACATCGACCAAGGAAGAATTCCTTCTAGGCTCTATTGATTAATCATGATCCAAACTTCCTTCGTAGATAGTAACCCCAGGGGAAGTCGAAATCCACGCGCATCCTGCAAGAGCAGATGTCCTGAACCACTAGGACGATAGGGGCTATCGCCCAACTGTCAAACTTGATGCTAGGATGAGAGTTTTTGTGGGGATTTTCCCAATATAATTCTAATGATATGAACTAGATCTGGAAAACCCGCTTTTCTACTTTGATGTTATGATTCATAGAATTTTGTTTGGATTTGATGGTTCAGGGACACGAACCATACCATACTAATTTTGATAGAGAAAGGAGGTAAAGGACTACGTCAGTTTCAGCAGTGATTGGTCCGAACTAGGAAACAGAAAAGGGGGGTAGGAACCCAATTAATTTCTTTTTCTTCAATTTTTAAAAAACTCATAATTTTAAATTAAAAATTCATTGCTTCGTTCTTGTTCGATCAATATGCCTATCACTTCTCCACATTAAGTCAGAAAATTTAAAAAACGATAGGAAATTTCCTTTTTTTTTATTTTGTATAAAGGAAATCGGTCAGGACCCAATCCTCATCACATGATCAAGAAAAAATCTACGAATCTATGTCGAGGTCAGATTGGTACAATGTATCCAATCATGTTGAATCTTGTTTGAGGGTCAGCTTAACGGTAAACAAGCGGGTCGGTCTTGAAAAAAATTACTCCTATTTTATCAAAACAAAAAAAAAAATTAAACAAATTTGCCACCACTTTTTACTTTTGGGGGTAATCAAATGATTGCTCCTCAAATGAATGGAAAAAGGCTATAATCATGAATCGAATAAAAACACGCCCCTTTAAAACACTCAGTGGTAGAGTAACGCCATGTAAGGCGTTAAGTCACGGTTCAAATGATTAAAGGGGGCTTTTTCCACTATACGAAAGTTGTAGGTCTTTGTTGGTCGGCTGGAGAATAGAGATTTGCTTTTTATTTCTAAAAACGAAAAGGGTAACCACATTATAAGGACTTATGAATTATTACGAGTTATAGTTAAAAAAGTGAAAAAACATTATTCATTTTATTAGTATACATTATTATTAGTATAAAAATAAAATGAAAATTGTAGGTATTAGACTAGTTAACTCTTGTACTGAACAAAGTAGTACTCTTATGTAAATTATCAATTTTTTTTTTGGACCGGAATTATTCTAGAGTACCAATCGATATTAGAAGCGCAAACCAAAGTATTATAATTCTCATTGTTTTTATCAAACCCAGCATCAATTTTAAATCAATAAAAAGTAAGTGGACCTAAACCCATGAAATGGAAGAATCTAGCGGCTATATGATTATATTAAATTCGATATAGATGACATTGTTACAAGCGGATTTTTTGATTTCTAGACACGCAAGTCGAATTGTCGTATTCCGATTTAATGAATCTTCTTTTTAAACGAATGCTCATGGGAATAAAATCGATATTCTTTTCCGCTTACATATATAAAAAGTAAAAGTTTGATTTCGAAAAATATTATTTTTCAATATCTTTCCTTGATTTCAGAATTCAGATTATTGGTTGTTCGTCCGCCAATGCATAGGACCGAATGCGAAGAAAAAGGACTTTACTTCATTCAGTCTGACCATTATTTAAATATTAATCTAGTTAGGGGAAGGCAAAAACAGGGAAATTTTCTTTGTTTGTTTGTTTGGCCGTAAAGATCTTACTCTGTAAAACTGTAATATGAGGTAATAGGAACAATTTCAGGGTTTCAAATACTTATTTATTTATATAGTATAAGTTATAAGATAAGTATAAGATAAGGTATAAAAGACTAATCGAATCCCGCCGTGGATTTATTTACTTAGATGGTTATTGTGCCCAATAGAAAGAAGAATGTGTATCTTCGAAACCCAGGTAGGGCATGGAAACGAGAAATCGTCACAGATAATCGAACTATGTTGCATTGGAATTTGATATGGAGGGTTCGAAAAGGTTACGGAGTTAAACTTAGGAGGAATCGCTATGACGATAGTCTTGGTAAATTACAAAAGAAGGAAAAAAATGATTCTATTTTGGGTTATAGGGATGATTGGTTACGGAGGGACCGTTTCGTTTTTGTAGGTTGGTCCGGCCTATTGCCTTTCCTTTGCTATTTCGCTTTTAGGAGGTTGGTTTACAGTACAACTTTGGTAACTTCATGGTATTACCCATGGATTGGCGAGTTCCGATGGGGAAGGTTGCAATTTCGTAAACGCTGGCCGTTTCCACTACTGCGAATCGTTAGCACATTCTTTGTTGTCCTAGGGGGTCTGAAGCACAAGGAGCTTTACTCGTTGGTGTCAATTATGCGGGTCTGTGTACGTTTGTTGCTATCCATGGTGCTTTCGCACTAATAGGTCTAATGTTACGTCCAAATTCGAACTTGCTCGATCTGTCCAATTGCGACCTTAAATGCAACGCATCTCTCTGCTCCAATTGATTGTTTTTGTTTCAGGTATTCTGGTTTATCCTAAGGGGTCTGGAATCTGGCTGGTTCTTTGCACATAGGTTTGGAAGTAGCAGCATAGTTTCGATCATCCTTCTTCCAAGGGTTTCATAATTGGACGTGGAAACATTTCATAGCTGGGAGGGTTGCCGGAGTATTGGAGCTGCTCTGCTATGCGCTATCATGGATGCTACGTAGAAAATACTTTATTCGAAGATGGGTGACGGGCAAATACATTTCGTGCTTTAACCCAACTCAAGCCGAAGAGACTTATTCAATGGTCAGGTAAACCGGGTTTGGTCCAAATCTTTGGGTTGCTTGTTCCAATAAACGTGGTACATTTCTTTATGCTATTGCTACCAGTAACTGGTTGATGGATGGAGTGCTTATGGGGTAGTCGGTCTGGCTTGGAATCTACGTGCCTATGCTTCGTTTCCAAGAAATCCGTGGCAGCGGAAGATCCTGAATGTGAGACTTTCAAGACACCAAAAATATTCTCTTAAACAAGGTATGCGTGCTTGGAGGCGGCTCAGGATCAGCCTCATGAAAACCTTATATTCCCTGAGGAGGTTGACCACGTGGAAACGCTCTTTAATTGAACTGTAGCTTTAGCTGGTAGTGGACCAAGAAACCACGGTTTCGCTTGGTGGGCCGGGAATGCACGACTTCTAAATTTGTCCGGTAAACTACTGGAGTCACGTAGTCATGCCGGATTAATCGTATTCTGGGAGGGGCAATGAACTATTTGAAGTGTCATTCGTACAGAGAAACCCAGGTATGAAACAAGCCATTGATTTTACTTCCGCACCTAGCTACTCTAGGTTGGGGGGTAGGTCCGGGGGGAGAGGTTATGGACACCTTTCCATACTTTGTATATGGAGTTACTTCACTAATTTCCTCTGCAGTCTAGGCTTGGTGGTATTTTATCATGCGCTGCTTGGACCCGAGACTCTTGAGAATCTTTTCCATTCTCGGTATGTATGGAAAGATAGAATAAATGACTCCCATTTTGGGTATTCACTTAATTGTGTAGTCTAGGTGCTTTTATTCTAGGCTCCAGGCGGTTTATTTTGGGGGCATATCTGATTTAGGCCCCCTGGGGGGGGGATGTAAGAAAAAATTACCAACTTGACCCTTAGCCCAAGTGTTTATATTTGGTTATTAATAAAATCTCCTTTTGGGGGAGAAGGATGGATTGTTCGTGGACGATTTAGAAGAAAATTGGGGGACATGTATGGTTAGGTCCATTTGTATAACGGTGGAATTGGCATATCTACCAAACCTTTTGCATGGGCTCGCCTGCATTTGTATGGTATGGCGAGGTTTACTTGTTTTTCTTTAGTTTAGGTGGGCTTTATCTGTCTTTGGTTTTAGCGCTTGTTGTTTGTCGGTTTACTCCTACCGCTTATAAGAGGGTTTTACGGACCTACCGGGCCAAGGAAAGGTGCTTTCAAGCTCAAAGCCATTTTACCTTTTAGTCAGAAGGGGACAAACGTCTTGGAGCTAACGTGGGAATCGTCAAGGACCTACTGGTTTAGGTAAATATCTAATGCGTTCCCCGACTGGAGAGATTATTTTTGGAGGAGAAACTATGCGTTTTTGGGATCTTCGTGCTCCCTGGTTAGAACCTCTAAGGGGTCCCAATGGTTTGGACTTGAGTAGGATGAAAAAAAGACATACAACCTTGGCAAGAACGGACGTTCGGCCGAATATAGACTCATTGATCCTTTAGGTTCTTTAAATTCGTGGGTGGCGTAGCTACCGAGATCAATGCAGTCAATTATGTCTCTCCTAGAAGTTGGTTGGCGACCTACCATTTGTTCTAGGATTCTTCATTTTTTGTGGGGCATTTGTGTGCATGCGGCAGGAAGGGCCCGTGCAGCTGCAGCAGGCTTTGAAAAAGGAATCGATCGTGATTTGGAACCTGTTCTTTCCATGACCCCTCTTAGTTGAGATTTTCTCTTTGTCTTTTTATATATATTCTATTTTTTTCCTGTTCTGGCTCGGCTATTTACCTAGCCGGGCCATTCCTTTTTATGAAAGAACACGGGCCAAAGGAATAAAGAAACAAATTTATTCAACAAGCAAAAAAAGGAGAGAGAGGGATTCGAACCTCGATAGTTCTTTGTTTAGGACTATACCGGTTTCAAGACCGGAGCTATCAACCACTCAGCCATCTCTCCCGAGGACAATTTCTATTTTATTCCTACAAATGGAATATGACTATAGGAGACTGATACACTATATATCTGTAGAAACATCCCAGATGCAATCCATAGTTCGATGTATCGATATGTAGATTGTATACATAGATATATGCATGATCCAGTATTTCTGTGTGAAGTAAATACTAAACTCCCCTCGACTCCATGTCCGAATAAAATAAAGCGGTAAGTAAAGTTCTAAAGAATCAATTGATTCATGGTCAAATCCCTACATGATGCATTTTATTACAATTTTGACTAAGCGAGGGATCAAATGGTATAGTTCATTTGTTGGTAGCTTGGAGGATTACAAACATGACTATTGCTTTCCAATTAGCTGTTTTTGCATTAATTGCGACTCATCAGTCTAATGATTAGTGTACCCGTTGTATTTGATGCTTCTGATGTGTTGTTGTTTTTGTTTTTTTTTTTTTTGGGCAAGTAATAACAATGGTATTTCCGGTACCTTATGGATGATTAGTTTTCTGGTAGCTATCCTTAATTATCTCATCTCTGAACTTATTTTTTAGTCCCCGACCAAAAACTCATTCTTCTACCTTAACTTCTAATAAATTTAATAATTCGGATTGTGAGACACATCAAGATTCAATCTGAGTTCCAAAAAAAATTATATTTCATTCTTGTATCTGAATATTGGCCCTGTACATATGATCCAGACGCATATATGATATATGATATATGTCATATATGTGTGGACATATGCGTGCGTATCAGGAACGCAGAAAAATGCGGATATGGTCGAATGGTAAAATTTCTCTTTGCCAAGGAGAAGATGTGGGTTCGATTACCGCTAGCGGCCCACGGTGAAGTAAGTATTATGATAAGAAAAGAGATTTAAAATCAAAAATGGAAATTCGAACTACTAATGCTAATACTAAAAAGATATTTTTTTTTACAAAAAAATGTTGCGGAGACAGGATTTGAACCCGTGACCTCAAGGTTATGAGCCTTGCGAGCTACCAAATGCTCTACTCCGCGCTGAAGAACCGGGAACTATGGACGAAGAAAGATTGGATACGCCCCTCTACCATATCCGTACAAATAGAATAGTCTATTTATACAGAATGGTAAAGAGGCTCCTCTATCTCGATGATAATAGATCGTAGAGATTCATACAAATACGAAAGGATATTTTTCTCTTTACCAACTTGATCTTATTGCGCCGGTAAAAAAACATGCATGAAACATTTCTCGAAGTATCTGTCCTGATTCAGAATCAGATATTGTTTGTTCTTCCGCCAATGCAATCGAGAACCGACGAAGTGCGAGGACAGGGACTTTACTTCATTGCCAAGTCTACCATTATTAAATATTAATCTAGTTTAGGGGCAGGAAAAAAAAGTAGTGAATTCTTTTTTTGTTTGTTTGGGACCCGTTAAAAGATAGACTCTGTATGCATATGAGTCATAGGGACAATTCAGGGTTCAAATACTTATTTAGTTTATAAGTATAAGTTATAAGATAAGTATAAGATAAGGATAAAGACTAATCGATCGAGGCGTGGATTTATTTACTAGATGGTTTGTGGCCATAGAAAAGAGACATTTGTATCTTCGAAACCCATGTCAAAGGGGCATGGACCGAGAAATCGTCCACAGATAATCGAACTACGTATGCATTGGAATTGATATGGAGGTGTCGGAAAAATGGTTGGAAGTAGTTAAATAGGAGGGATCGCTATGGGACTATAGTCCTGGTAAATGTACCAAAGAGGAAAATGATCATGTGTATTATGGAGATGTTACGGAGGGGACCGTCGTTTTTGTAAGGTGGTCCGGCCTATTGCTCTTTCCTTGTGCTTATTTCGATTGTAGGAGGCTTGGTTACACGTACAACTTTGTACTTCATGGTATACCCAGGGATTGGCGACGAGTTCCTATGTGGAAGGTTGCAATTTTTAACCGGCGCAGGTTTACATCATGCGAATAGTTTAGCACATTCTTTGGTTGCTTACTTGGGGTAATGAAGCACAAGGAGATTTTACTCGTGGGTGCAATTATGCGGTCGGGACTTTTGTTGCTCTCCATGGTGCTTTCGCAAATAGGTTCATGTTACGTCAATGCGAACTTGCTCGACTTTCAATGCGACCGTATAATGCAATCGATCTCTGCTCCAATGTTTTTTTTTTTTTTTTCATGTTTTTGTTTCAGTGTCTTGATTTATCCACTGGGTCAATCGGGTGGTTCTTTGCACTAGTTTGCGTAGCAGCCATAATTTCGATTCATCATCTTCTTCCAGGGTTTCATATGGGACGTTGACAATTTCATATGATGGGAGTTGCCGGAGTATTAGGCGCTGTCTTGCTAGCGCTATTCTGTGCTACCGTAGGGAAAATACTATCGAAGATGGGACGGTTGAAAAGACATTTCGTGCAGTTTAACCCACACTTTTTTCAAGAGAACGAGAACTTATTCAATGGTCACTGCTACCGTTTTGGTCCCAAATCTTTGGGGTTGCTTTTCCAATAAACGTTGGTTACATTTCTTTATGCTATTTGTACCCGTAACCTGATTAGGGATTGAGTGCTATGGGGTGAGTCGGTCTGGCTCTGAATCTACGTGCCTATGACTTCGTTTCCAAGAAATACGTGCGCGGAAGATCCGGAATTTGAGACTTTATACACCAAAAATATTCTCTTAAAACGAAGGGATTCGTGATGGATGGCGATCAGGATCAGCCTCATGAAAAACCTTAATGCCCTGAGGAGGTTTCACACGTGGAAACGCTCTTATGGAAACTTTCGCTTAGCTGGTCGGGACAGAAACCAACCGGTTTCGATTGGTGGCCGGAATGCAAGACTTATAAATTTGTCGGTAAACTACTTGGAGCTACGTAGATAAGCCGGATTATCGTATTCTGGCCGGGGCAATGAACCTATTGAAGGGGCCTCATTTCGTACCAGAAGAACCCATGTATGAACAAGGATTGATTGACTTCCGACACCTAGATACTCTAGGTTGGGGGTAGGTCCGGGGGGAGAGGTTAGGAACCTTTCCATACTTGGTATCTGGAGTACTTCACTAATTCCTCTGCAGTCTCTCAGGCTTTGGTGTATTTATCATGCGCTTCTGGACCCGAGACTCTTGAGAATCTTTCCCTTCTTCGGGTATGTATGGAAAGATAGATAACAGACTACCATTTGGGTATTCACTTAATTTTGTGAGGCTAGGGTGCTTTCTTCTAGTGCTCAAGTGTTTATTTTGGGGGCAGATATGATACCTGGCCTGGTGGGGGGAGATGTAAGAAAAAATTACCCAACTGACCCTTAGCCCAAGTGTCATATTTGTGATTACTAAAATCTCCTTTGGGGGAGACGAGGATTGTTAGTGTGGACGATTAGAAGATATATTGGGGACATGTAGGTTAGGTTCCATTTGTTATACTTGGTGGATTTGGCATATATAAACCAAACCTTTGCATGGGCTCGCCGTGCATTTGTATGCGTCTGGAGAGGCTTACTTGTCTTATAGTTAGGTGCTTTATCTGTCTTTGGTTTTATCGCTTGTTGTTGTGTTTTTTTTTCGGGTATAATTTACCGCTTATCCTAGGGAGTTTTACGGATACCGGCCAGAAGCTTCTCAAGCTCAAGCATTTACTTTCTAGTCAGAGACCAACGTCTGGAGGCTAAGTGGATCCGCTGCAAGGACCTACTGGTTTAGGTAAATACTAATGCGTTCCCCGACTGGAGAGATTATTTTTGGAGGAAGAGTAAACTTAAATTTATTTTTTTTTTTTTTTGCGTTTTTGGGATCTCGTGCTCCTGGTTAGACTCCTAGGGGTCCCAATGGTTTGGACTGAGTAGGCTGAAAAAGACACATACAACCTTGGCAAGAACGAAGTCGGCAAAAGAATATATGAACTCATGCTCCCTTTCGGTTCTTTAAATTCAGTGGGTGGCGTAGCTACGAGATCAATGCAGTCAATTATGTCTCTCTAGAAGGTTGGTTGGCGACTCCCATTTGTTCTGGATTCTTATTTTTGGTGGGCATTTGTGCATGCGGGAAGGGACGGCAGCTGCACAGGCTCTTTGAAAAAGGGGAGGGGAAAAAAAAAAAAAAAAATCGATCGTGATTTGGAACTGTCTTCCAGCCCCCTCTTAGTTGGAATTTTCTTTTTTTCTGTTTAATTATTTATTTTTTTACTGTTCTGGCTCGGCTATTCTACCTCGCCGGGCCATTCTTTGTATGAAAGATAAAAGGTCCAACTGATAAATAAACAAATTTATTCAAAAGCAAAAAAAAGGATGAAGAGAGGGATTCGAACCTCGATAGTTCTTTGTTTAGACTATACGTTTTTCAAGACCGGGATACAACCACTCAGCATCTCTCCCGAGACAATTTCTATTTTATTCCACAAATGGAATATGACTTATATGAGCTGATACACTACTATCTGTTAGAAACATCCCAGAGCAATACCATATTTCGATGATCTATCTGTAGATTGTATAAAAGATATGATGCATGATCCAGTTTTCGTTGTGAAGTAAATATAACTCCCCTCGACTCCATGTCCGGAATAAAATAAAAGCGAGGTAAGCGTAATAAGTTAAAGAATCAATGGATCATGGTCAAATCCCTACATGATGCATTCTATTACATTGACTAAGCGTATGGGATAAAATGTATAGTTCATTTGTTGAGCTTGGAGGATTACAAACATGACTATTGCTTTCCAATAGCGTTTTTGCATTAATTGCGACCTGCATCAGCTTATGAATAGTGTACCCGTGTATTTGCTTTCTTCTGATGGTTGTCAAGTAATAAAATATTGTATTTCGGTACATCATTATGGATGATTAGTCTTCGGTAGCTATCCTTAAATTCTCTAATTCTCTTGAACTATTTTTGATTTCCCGATCCAAAATAACTCCATTCCTTCTCCTTCTAATTCTATAAAATTTAATATTCGGAGGTGAGGGACACATCAAGATTCAATCTTGAGGGCCAAAAAAAATATATTTCATTCTGTATCTATCTGACTATTTGGCCTGTACATTGATCCAGACGCATAGATGATATATGATGGATGTCATTATGTGTGGACATAGGCGTGCGTATTTCAGGAACGCAGAAAATGCGGATATGGTTCGAATGTAAAATTGCTCTTTGCCAAAGGAGAAGATGGGGGTTCGATTCCGATATCCGCCCCGGTCGATGAAGTAAGGTATTATGATAAGATAAGAGATAAAATCAAAAATGAAATTCGAACTCCTAATGCTAACTAATAAAAAGATATTTTTTTTTTAAAAAAAATGTTGCGGAGACAGGATTGAACCCGTGACTCAAGGTATGAGCCTTGCGAGTTAACAAAACTGATCACTCCGCGATGAAGAACCGGGAACTATGGACGAAGAAGATGGGATACGCCCCTCTACCATCTCCGTACAAATAGAATGTCGATTTATACAGAATGGTAAAGAGGGCTCATCTATCTTCTAGATAATGAGATCGTTAGAGATTATACAATACGGAAAGTGATTTTTTCTCTTACCAACTTGATTTATTCCGCCGGTAACAAAAAGCATGAAAAACATTGCTCGAAGTATGTGTTCAGGAGCTAGCCAAAGTTCTCGATAGTTAGATCTAGGTCTTCCAGTCAAAAAACAACGTCGATGGAGACGATAGGTGCACTATTTACGGGGTGGGGATGGCAATTTTCCATGAATTTCCCATTTTTCACTCAATGATGGAAACTTTGCTTATTTTTTTTTATGAGGATCGACGAATCAAAGATATTCTGTTCATTTCTGTCGCTCTTCTCCCTCTGAATCAAACTTTTTCTTGCCATAAATAATGTCAGTTCCTATATTATCCATGAGACAGTTCGGAATCCTAGATGTAAAACTCTAAGAAGGTAGATCCTCCTCTCCATCGAAAACAATGAGATTGTTGCTGATACAGTACATAAAAAAATAATAAATAATAAATTACAATAACAAAATTTTCCTGATGTAGAGGCAATCAGAAGCTGCATAAGGGATATATAACCTACGGAAAGTGGCTAATCCACCAATCTTGCTGCACAAGGAAAGAGCCACTGGCTATTCTCCCTCGAAGCAAATAGGCCAAAGGTGTGCCTTCATGAGACCATGCTAAAGTTTCAATCAATTCCTGCCAATATCCGCGCCAAGAAATTAAAAAATAAATCCAGGTGCCCAAACAAGTGTCCAAATAAGAAATACACGCCCATACGGCTAAAAACTATTCATACAAAAGGATTCTATCCATTGATAAGTTGTGAAGAGTTTAACCATAGATAATCTCTAACCATATTAAATAAGTGAAGATTCAGAAATGTGAAACGTTACCATGCATAAAGTGATGTGTTTCAAAAATGGGTCCATAAAAGTAACCAACCCAATGGATTTAAAAATCAGAAACTGCCAATAAAATGCGTCCCAAGCAGAAAATCACAAGTACCCCCGCCGGCGTCCGGGACGTCGCAAGGAAAACTATAACCGAACCGAAATCTTTATCTGGCATTACTTGGGAACCACGTGCATCTAAAGACAACTTTTACTAAATCAATGTAGTTGTATGCAAACCTAGAGCAATAGCAGGATGAACCAAGAAGTCCCAGGACCTATTGTTAAGAAGAGTGACTTACTAGGTCTCATAACCGCATTCAACAGCCCGGAACCATATGCTTCGCCTGCATTGAATGCTGGGCCATCGTGAAGATACGCGTACATCGAACAATAGAAGTCTGCCCAGAGCGGATTGTATCAATTGGGCAAATATCGGTTCAATCAAGATTCATGTGTTTTCCGGAGTACCAAAAAGCGAGCATAACAGCGTTATGAACATAAAGGCCCAAGTATGGAAACCAAGAAAACACGGCTGGCCCAACTTAAATGAGATATGATAGTTTTGTTGTCTAACTGTGCTTGCCAATACATATCTCATTTCTGTCTGGATTGTAATCTCTAATGAGAATATAGCTCCAGAGTCAAAGGCTCCTGTCATGATAAACCTGCGATGTATGGTGATAAGTATTATAACGCAGCTGAGAGGTAAAGTCTTGTGCTATGAATGCCATAAGCAGGTAAGAGGTAACATGTGTTGAGCTACTAAGGAAGTGAATAAACCCCTAAAGAGGTTAGAGCAAGACCTAAGTGAAAATGAAGCGATTATTGAGTGTGTCATAAAGACCCTAGCCCACGCCCCTAACGACCCCCTGGAGGAATATGGTTTTCTAAAAGATCTTGATACTGTTGCCCAACCCGAAGTTAGTGCGAGACAATGACCAAGCGATCAGGAAAAATAAAGCAATAGCCTAAAAGATGCTGAGAAATATCGGTCAGCCATAAACTTTGCTTGTGGAGGAAAGCCACCGAGAAGGTGTTAGAATGGCCAGTTCCTGTTCCTTGGGAGTACCAAATTATAAATGGCTACTCGAATCAAGGGTTTGGGACTAAAGATTTCCACGACCGTAAAAAGTGGTCCCAACCCTGAGGGATAGGGTAATACATCTAAAAAATTATCCATCCTGAGTACTGTCCCTGGATCCTGGGAAATAGGCGAACATGAACTAATAGTCCGTCCAGCCAAAGGAACTCACTCCGAAAAGTCCTGAAAAATGAGATTTAGGGACGAGATTCGGGCCTTTTTGGAACACGAACACGCTGGTTCCATTGTGGTTGTAAGTGGAACCAAACCCGCTATTAAGGATATACAGAAAGAAAATAGAGAAAAAGAGCTCCAGTATAAAGATCTTCATTAGTGCAGTATCGATGAGTATTACCACCACTTGATAAACACCCGATAAGCGATATCCACTGGCCCGGTAGGCAACCTCCTCGAGTGGTATAAGTTTCTACAGATGGTTTTGACAAAAAATGAGGATCCAAATTGCATGAGCAATAGGTCTTACATGAAAGGGTCTTGATCCAGACTCAAAAATTTTCATGCCAAGCTACATGTGGAAAGAGATTTTCAGACGTACACAGAAGATTATTGCTAATTGCCCAAAGTGAGAAGCAAAAATGTTCTGATAAAGACGTTCCTCAGGAATATCATACTGATCTCGAAGTTCATGTGCGGTAGCAATACCAAACACATTCCGACGAGTAGTGGGGGTCCTGAGCTAAGCTTTGGCTAAACCGCGGAAATCTTAATGCCACTAAGGCCTCAATGCTCCTAGCCATATCATAACTGCGCTATAATTCTTGCTAAGAAGAATGCTCCATTGTTGTGGCAATTCCACCCAGAAGGTAAGGGTTATCCTACAGCACGTTCCCTTGTACATGCTTAAGGCTCTAGGCTGAGTAGCAGGAGCAACTTTTAATTTGTTATGAGCCCCAAACGATGATTCAAAGGAGTTCTTGCACTAACCCACCGGCCACTGAATAGAAAAACATTAAAATGAAAGCCAGACAAAAGGAGACCTAGCAAAAAGAGACCATATGCAGATAATGAAGAAACCATAAGAATGAATTACCTGAGATGCCTGTGCCAATAAGAAATCTCGAAGCCACCCATTCATAGTAATGGAACTCTGGCGCCAACCTTTCCTCCTGTAATATGAGTTACGCCACTTGATCACTTATAGTACCCAAACATCCGACTGCATTTGCCACTGAAAATGGAAAATAACTACGGAACATCGCATTGGACATCCAGAATAGGACCTAAGAAGACATGATCCCAGGCAGATACTTGACATGTCCCCCCTTCCGGTTTCCATCACAAGGAAAACGAAAACAAGATTTGCTTTATCCAGGTATCAACAGGGAACTGCGAGCAAATAGAAAGCACCTTTCAGTAGCTACATACAGCACGTGGATCGTAAATGCGATGAATATGATGGACTAAGAATGTCTGCGGTGCCTAATGGAATAGGTAAAAAGGACTGTTTGCTCCGCCTACTGCTACCAAACTCACCACACTCCCCAGTTAAGCTGGTACTTTGCTGTTGCAACAGGAGCTGTTATTGCGGGGCTAAAAGCAGGTGTTTGTACACATTGAGCAAAGAGGGTTGTAATTTGTATAGGCGGTATTGAAAACATATCTTGTGGTACGCACTAAAGCGCTCATGGTATCATTAGGAATATAAAGCCAAAAACTGTGAAAACACCCGAAATATACATGCCCAGTAAGATGGTATGATGCATACGCGGGTCTAAGGAAACGATCTAATGATCGTTGATCGAGTAGTTGGATCGAATCTCTTACCATAAAAATGTGCATGTGCCGCAGCACCAACTATGAGAAAACCACGATCACATGTGATGTTTTTTTTTTTTTTTTTTTTTTTGTGAACAACGAAAGTGTGTACCATATGCAATGCTAGGTAGTGGATAGGGGGGAAGGAATACATATGGTGAGCTACAATTAATGGTAAAGAGATAAACATAGCCAGGTAAGAGATAATTGAGCATGCCACGACGTTGTTAGGATTTCATAGAGTCCTATGGCCAGGGCCTGTAAATGGACTTTATGAGCCTCTAACATGTCTTAATGCCATGACCAGCCCAGTGGTTCTATACATATGACCAGCGATCAGGAAAAGAATTGAAATAGATAAATGATGGTGTGCAATATCGCGGCAGCCATAGACCACGTATTCGGGTCCAATCCTCCCGAAAAGGAAGAAATTCCGCGATTTGACCAATTCAGGTGAAAAGGGGGTTGATCGCCCTCGGCCAAATGGGAGAAAGTGAGCCAAAAGGTCCGATTCAAGATAAAATCATGAGGAAGTGGTATCTCT